>WXYE02251760.1:0-16873 GCA_011319275.2 Echinosphaeria canescens | reverse complement strand
GCACGAGGTTTGCCCGCTCTGGCCGGGCGGGCCGGTGAAGCTGCATTGGGGCTACCCGGATCCTTCCAGTGCGCCCGGCGATGAAGAGGCCCGACGGCAGGCTTTCGAGTTGACACGGCAAGCCATCGGCTATCGCATGCTGCAACTCGCGCAGTTGCGCGATATCGGCGCCATGCCTGACGCGGGCCTGCCGGCCGCGCTGGCGGCCATCGGGCGCGGATAGGCGATGAACGTTTTCGAGCGCTTCCTCACGCTGTGGGTGTTCATCTGCATCGTTGCCGGCATCGCCTTGGGGCAGCTGCTGCCCGGTGTTGCCCGCGCCGTCGGCAGCCTGGAGGTGGCCCGCGTGAACATCCCGGTGGGCCTGCTCATCTGGGTGATGATCATTCCGATGCTGCTGAAGATCGACTTCGCCGCGCTCGGCCAAGTCAAGGCCCACGCGCGCGGCATCGGCGTCACGCTGTTCATCAACTGGGCCGTCAAGCCGTTCAGCATGGCCCTGCTCGGCTGGATCTTCGTGCGGCACGTCTTTGCGCCCTTGCTTCCCGCGGACCAGCTGGACAGCTACATCGCCGGCCTCATCCTGCTGGCGGCAGCGCCCTGCACCGCGATGGTCTTCGTCTGGAGCCAGCTGTGCAAGGGCGACCCGTTGTTCACGCTCTCGCAGGTGGCCCTGAACGACGCCATCATGGTGGTCGCATTCGCGCCCATCGTCGGCCTGCTGCTCGGCCTTTCCGCCATTACCGTGCCGTGGGCGACACTGGTGTTCTCGGTCGTGCTCTACATCATTCTGCCGGTGATAGCCGCGCAGATCCTTCGCCGCAGCCTGCTCGCTTCCGGATCATCGGCATCCCTCGACAGTCTGCTGAAAACACTCCAGCCACTATCTTTGGTGGCGCTCCTTGCCACGCTTGTGCTGCTGTTCGGTTTCCAGGGCGAGCAGATCATCGCCCAACCGGCCATCATCGCGTTGCTGGCGGTGCCCATCCTGATCCAGGTCTACTTCAACTCCGGCCTCGCCTATCTGCTCAACCGGATATCGGGCGAGCAACATTGCGTCGCCGGTCCGTCGGCCTTGATCGGCGCCTCGAACTTCTTCGAATTGGCGGTCGCCGCAGCAATCAGCCTGTTCGGAAAAGAGAGAGAAGGCGACGGCGACGTACGGGTCTCGTGGACAGTCTGTACAGCGCATGTGCTGGCAGTGTCCGCACGACTTGGTGCCCGAGTGGTAGAGCTTGCCGCACTGGCAGCAGTGCCTGCGCACGCGCTGGCGCGGCTTGCGGTAGATCAGGTCCTGGCCGTTCGTCTTGGCGGGGCGGCGCAGGACCACCTTGCGGTCCGACTGCCAGAAGGACCAGTCGACCAGGATGGGCGCGTTCTCCTTCTGCTCCTTGAGGATGGCGGCGCGGCGCTTGCGCGCCTCCTCGCGCTCGGCCTCGGTGCGTTTCGGCGGGATGCGCGGGCACTGCTTGCAGCGCACGTGGCTGCACTTGGCGCACTCCTTGGCGTGGCCGTAGTGCGTGTTGCAGATGTGGCACTTGCGGTGCACGCGCATCTTGATGTGCTTCTCCACGCGCACGGCCGGCGGCGCGCCGGGGGCCATGTACCACTCGGTGGCCTCGAGCTTGAGCCCGTAGCGCTCGGCGAGCAGCTTGGCGCGCTGCTCAAACACCTCATGGCGGGGGATCTTGGTGGCTCCGACCGGAGTGCTGATGGGCCGGGCCACCTCGGCCGCCTTGCCCTTGTCAATCGGGCTGCGGTGGTTGTCGTAGTTAGCACCTGGGACTTTCTTGGCGATCAAATGTATAACAGAAAAAAAGGGACATGTCTAATTACCTCAGGGGAGAAGTGATGTCGGCGGCGCCGGGAGGGGCCCCCTTGAGCGTGAGGGACCGACGCTTGGTTGGGTCGGCCTTCTTCAGGATGGTCTTCATCCGGATCAGCAGGGCTTTGCCCTTGCCCTTCCTGTCCTGGGGCTGCTGCTCGGGCTGGGGACCCGAAGGCTCCTGCTCGGGCGCCGGAGAGGCGCCGGCCGGAGAGGGCGAGGCCATGGTTGAGTGATATGGCTCAGCGCCGTGAGACCACTCCGTAGTGTTGTTGTTGTTGTAATCCAGACGAGTGAGCGATAATGAGAGCTCGGGCTCAACAGGAAGAAAGACGCAGCTGATGGGTGTTGTCCTAGCTGACGTGCCTCAAGCAGCAGCAGACCAGACGAGCAGGGTGACGACGGGCTCGAGGCTGGGTTGGCAGCAGACCGAGTCACCGGAGGCAGGCGAGAAATGATGGAGGGGTGGGGAGGGGAGGGGGAGGAATAGGAGGAAGAGAAGTAGTGGGCCAATGTCTTATGTGGTGGTGTGGGCGAGGTGGAGTAGAACTTGATTTAGGGCATGTATGTCGTATCCAGCGCCGCGGCGAGAGAAGGTGAGATGTTGCCTTCCAGGGACGAGTGGATAGAGGGTTATTGTGAATTGGATGATAGACAGTGTGTGTGTGTGTGTGTGTGTGTGTGTGTGTGTGTGTGTGTGTGTGTGTGTGTGTGTGTGTGTGTGTGTGGGTGGTGTGCATGTGGCAAGTACACACTCACTCTCAATGCTCGGATGACAATGTTGGATTGGCCCCAGGCTATATCTTGCCCGGCACTGGTTGTGTTTAAGAGCTTCACACGCTCACTGGCTCAGGGCTGACGCAGAATTGACGGTTGACGGCGCAGCGGCTTGGCTCGTCAATGGCAGTTCCCGACACTTTGGACAGCGCGCAGGCGCCGGTCATGACATATGATGACCTGGGGGTACACACAAGGCCCTTGGGTCCAAGCCGTGCTACGCAGGTCAGAGGATGTCGGGCCAGCGGGGGGTGATGGCCGGGTCTGCGGGTCGGGTGGGTGAGCGGGTGGTCGGGCCGAGAGTCGACAGTCTGCCTGTAATAGGTGGTCTGTGGTCTGGTCTGCAGTAGGTTGGTCTGCAGTCTGCAGTCTGCAGTCTGCTTGTCGATGCTTCTGTGCTCTTGCTTCTCCTGCTGCTGATCCCAATGCTGCAGATGCGAATGCGGGTGCGGATTGCTGCTTGCTGCTAGCCGAGGAGGCAAATATTGGCAGCAAGACACCGTCCAATGCAGCCACCTTCTAATGCAGCCACACCTGTGCGGCCCAGCGACGCAGCCGGACACGGGAAAAGGCCGTGGGTGGATGCGGTCTGTGGCTGCAGCAGTTGTGCTGCAGTTATGCGGTGCGGTTGCTGTGTTGTGCTGGTCGTGCAGTTGTCGTCGAGACGTTGCTGGCGATGATTGATGATGGGTGGCCCAGTCGTCCGTAGTTGGGGTGCCCAGTCGTTCGTAGTCGGGGTGGCCCAGTCGTCCGTGGTCGAGCTGGTTTGGTGTTGGTGGTTGACGCGAGCGAGCAGGGAGACAGAGGAGGAGGAAGATGATAGGGGAAGTGATAGAGAAGACCTGGTCCTGGACCTGGACCTGAACCTGGACCTGAACCTGGACCTGTCCGGATACACACACACCGCCACGGCCAGCTTTGGCGTCGCTAAGAACAAGTCGTCGAACGGCTCAGGGGGGGCAAGATGAACAAGCAGACAAGGGAATTCCGCCTTGCGGTCTTCTTGAATCCTTGCAGCTTGCCTGCTTGCCAAGTATACATACAGTAGTAGCAGTAATGGAGCCCGGTCCTTCCCTAGTTCTCCCGGGGGGGACGGGGGGAACGGGACATAGCCTCGTCCGCTCGCGCTGCTGCTGCTCGCAGTGGAGCCCGAGCCTGGGCAGCACTTGAATGCCCCCAGCCGATCTCTCTTTGCTCTTCGCCCGCGGGGTCTCGCGTGCGTCGTACCGTGCGACGCCGGCGCCCGCAGGCCTTTGGAAACCAGCCAACCGGTAACCCGAGGTGGCTCCTATCACCGGGCACTCTCAGCCAAGGAGAGACGGCGGGAAGGCTGTACTATGGCACGTCTCGGCGGACGAGTAGCAACACGGCATGACGAATGGGGACGCTCTATTATGAGGATTAGCTCAGCTCATAACCTTTTCCTTGCCTTGATGAGCTGCTGAGCAGCCAGGAAGCCCGGCGCGATGAGATATTACTGTATATGTACATCTCGGCCGAAGGAGTACATCGTTGATGAGCATGAGGGCAGCTTACGGACCGGGGGTCACCGTTTCCCAGCAGTTGTGCATGCGCCGACGACGTGGACGGGAATCCGGTTGGCCCCCATGTCGACGCTCCGTTAAGCCAGTTGAGGGGGGAGGGGGGGTGGCCATGTGCAATGTAGCCGATACATCGATACATGTCTATAGATGTGTATATACTGTATACCAACCGATACATGTCTACACATGTCTGTCTCGTATACCTATACATGTCTATGTATAGCGTGTATCTATCCGCCCTTTCGTACATACTCGTCGGCGCGGTTCTGTTGCTGATCAGACTGACGTCTTCACCGCATCCGCGGCCCTGTCCCAGAGCCATGGTCGTTTGGTCCGGGGCTAAAGGAACATGGGAACATGGAACACCGAACAGCGAGCGGGGATCATCAGGCACGTGATGAATCTCTGAAACGGAGGCGGCCCTGGACGGGTGGAGGGACTAGCGTCCGAAGTGTTGTGTTTGTCTGGACTATTACTATTGGTCTGTCAGTCTGTCAGTCAGTCTGTGCTGTACATTGTACATATTAAGCAGCATCCAGCAGCTGGTCACGTCTCGGCATGTCGGCATGGTTGAGGAACCCGGCTGATTCGTCCTCTAGTGTTGACCCCAATGACGTCGAACCAATGGCAACGAGTAGTGCTTGTTGTGGTCCACGACAACTGGTAGTGCTTGTTGTGGTCCATGGTCAACGTTCCAAGACCCGGGCCCTGGGTCTCTTCTCGTTGCATGGCGCTTTCGACTTTTCAATTCCGCGGTCGCGGCGTCGGGAATCAGGAGACAAAGGGATGACCCACACGCGCCTGCTTGGTCTGCCCAGTTTGCCCCTGATGGCCGTGATCTCCGCCCCTGACGATTTCTCGTTATCCGTCTGCTAGTCTGCTAGTCACTTGGCCGCTTGGCGTCTGGGCAGGAAGCTATTCGCCAATGCTCTTTTTCCCCACAGGACTGCACATGGACGCGTGTCTGAATGGAGTTGAGACCGCCAGCATGTATGGCATGTCTGAATGCTTTTTGCCCAGGCACCAGTCCTGTTCTGGCCGCCTTGAACAGGCAGACAGGGAGAGCTGCGATGATGAACGACGGATGCACGGCCATCACCAGAGACATGGCTTTGGGCCATGGTCTCGTGGCAGCAGGGGGTGCCGGTTTCGGATCGTTGCATCCAGGCTGACCAGTGGCCTCATCCCTCACCCCTCATCCCATCATGGCCATGTCGGGCTGGCTGGCTGGCTGGCTGGCTGGGAGGGATTGCAGGCTGGCTCATTCCGGGCAAGGGCGCGGAACGGCTGAACGGTCGACCCCGGTCACAGCCTCGTGCTGGTGGCGGAAGCTCGCAGCCTGCAATTGGGACCGCAGCTAGGAATCGGCGGGACCAAGACCCAAGCGCCGGGAACGCACGTGGACTTTGACTGTGGCAGCAGGGCGTGCGAATCGCTTCGTCATCGCCATCAGACAAACCGCCAACGGCACCAAGCTGCCGTGGGAATATTGACCGTGGGAATGTCAACCATGGGAATATCAAGGCCGTGGAAATAACACGGTCATGGAAATAACACGGTCGTGGAAGTAACACGAAATCACAGGCATATGTGGCAGGAGAGGGCTTGAGGGCTGGAAGAAGAAGAGAGGCCATTTTGTGGCCGAATTTTGGAAATGTAAATAAAGGCTTCGAATTCGTAGGCGTGGGAAGAGTGGACCCGTGGAAGAGTGGACCGGTGGATGAAACAAATTGTACGATGGTAAGCAGATGCTTACTCATCAGACCTTCACGTCTCTCTCAAGCAGATGCTTGCTCTGAGACACAAGGTCTGATGAGTCATCCGTCCACACAATTTCAAATCTGTCGCGTCACTCGTCTCGGCAGCCGGGTATCGTCATCAACTTGTAGGAAAGGATATACAACACCATCCAAGACTGCGACCAGGCCCAAAATCAACACGTTCCTTGCCCCTGCCCACCCGCTTTTCGTGCGTCGTGCGTCTTCCTCCCTCGATCGACTCGACTGTGACAATCCAGAGTGATTGCACAGTCTGCCAGCCTCCAGCCCGAGCTCAGCCAAAGATTGTTTCATGCCCCACGCTGCGACTCTACTCCCCGTTCCTTCCAAGCCCGAGCCCGCGCCAACCGTCCCTCAATCTGCCCAACATGGCCTTCTTCGCCCCTCGCCGTCTCCCGGCTCTCAACACGGCCTGCATGTCCCGGTCCCGCTCCAGGGCCGACTCGGTGGCCCGCCCCGGGCCGCCGGCTCGAGCCTCGGAGACGGAGAGCCCGAGTCTGCGGTCGGCCCCGATGCACGACCTTGTTGTCTAACCGGTCCAGGCCGCTCCGCCTCCCCTGTCGTACCGCTTGTGGCCGGCCAGCGCGTTGCCGACTATGAAAACGCGCTGGCTGCCCCACAACGCTCGAGCCTGCGCCCGTCTCTGGACCTGGACCTGGACCTGGAGGGGACCACACCCCCCCGGCCCTCTGAACATGGAGTCCGCTTGACAGATCTTCCCAATGGTTCGTGTTGCCTAGTCGGCCCTGCGCTTCTCTTTGCCTGCTTCTCTTTGCCTTCTGCCGCCTGGACGCTGGCTGATTCCAAACAAACAGAAATCTTGACCCAGATCCTGTCCCATTTGCACTCGCACGGCGCAGTGGCCCTGGTCTCACGGCGCTTCTATGGGCTCATCACAACCCCGTATGCTTGGCGGGCCGCGTTCTTGCGCAACTTTCCAGGCCACACGGCCTTGGCTTCCCCATATTCCGCCGACAATGCCTTGGATGACAACAGCGATGCCGTCAAAGCCGAGTCCCGTCGCTTCACGCGCCTGTCCGCCTTGGCCTCGTGGCGCAGCGAATACCTGCTCCGCACTCGTCTGCTGCGCAGCGTGGGTCGCGGGAAGCCCGCCGCTCCGTCGAACAGCGCCGCCGCTTCTTCCCGGACTCCCCAGCCCGGGAAGAGATCCAGTGCCGTGCTGACCTACAACACCAGGCTTCCCTGGCCCGTGACGAAACTGCATGCGTTGTTTTCTGGTGGCAGGAAGGCAATGGTAATGCATGGCACCTCGGCCCTGGGCGTCGGAACAGTTAGCGATCCCTACACTGGCAAGGTTGAAAAAACCGGTCTCGATCCCTCGTTTTCCTTTGCTCAGCTGGGTGAAATGTTTCCCAATCTGCAGCCGTATGGCGTGGGCGACGACGGCCCTGCAGCTGTTCCAAACGTCTTGGACCTCAGCCAGCCGTATGGCCTACTTAGTGGCGAGGGCTTCCCTGGCGGCCGCGTGTTCTTTCGCGCTGCAGGGGACGTGCAAGGCCGCTATCTGGGCCACGATGCTGCCATCACAGACACAACGCCCGCGATGCCCCAGGTCCCCAAGTTGACTGAGGCTGTCAGCTCGGTCTGGATCGCCAAATCTTCGTCCGTCCCGTCCACCACCTGCGGCATGATCGGCATGTTGGCCGGCTCGACTCTGGGCCTCGTCACTGCCTTCGCCCTTGGTATCGACTTTTCGGGCCCGCGATATGCGCCCGGCGACACAACTTCCTGCTGGCTCGTCTCTCCTGGCGTGCCCATCATCGACATCAAGGTGGACGACAACTACAGCCCTCGACGCCGGTCCATGGGCCGAGTGTGGGCAGTTGTGTTGAATGCTCTCGGCGAGGTCTTCTTCCTCATCGACACGCCAACGCCGCCACAGAAGATCAACAGGCAAAGGCTCATCGAGGAGGCTTGGCACACAGGTTCCTCGGCGTGCTGGAACCTGATTGAGTCCACCCGCCGCCAAGCACGGCCCGATAATTTGGACGAGAATGTCTTTGGTCTGGCTAATGATCTTGCTTCTCCTGACGACGCCATGCACCCTACCGGGGAGCAGATGGTCGCGCGCGTTCGAGAGGCAGAAAGACATCTTCGCCGCCCTCCTGCCGACTTCCGCGACGTCTACCAAGGGTGGGACATGCGCCGGCGGCTGCAGGTCGACTTTGCAAGCGACGGGGAATCGGTTTTCGTCATCTCCTGTGGACTAATCTCGGGTACACTCCCCGGAATCTGCAAATATCTCAAGTTGCGCCAAGATATCGACGGTAGCCCTGCCACCAGAGATGTGCCTTCGCCAGCTGAACAGCCAGCAGCAGTCCATGCCTCTTCCGTGTTTGGTGGGGATGCACATCAGCTGAAAGGAGGAGGGTCGGCCGTGCGTGGAGTTGAGCACGGCATCTCGCTGCCAGGCACCGGGAATCCTCCGATCCCAACGGCTCCTTACAAGTCCGACGTGGATCCGGGCTGGCGCGTTGCCACGCTTGTTTTGCCGACTGAGCACGCCCATTGCATCACGGCAACTTGCGTTGACTTGTCCATCTTCGCCACCACCACATCCTTTGAGGACCCCCTCCACATGGCAGATAAGCATGACGCGAGGTCCAACAGGCCGGCTGATATGCCGGCTTCGAGGCATGCGGCTGGAGAGATCCCCGGGCGGCGCTCGCGCTTGATGGCCGTGGGCAACAGCAGTGGTGAAATTATGGTCTGGGACATGAGGGACGGTGCTGATACGATCCAGCCTGTAAGGATGATTCAGACCGAGTCGCCCATGGTGTCGAGTCTCGCCCTGTCGTCGCTCTACCTCGTTCATGGCGGGAGTGATGGGCTGGTCCAGGCCTGGGATCCGCTCGCGTCGTCTCTAGAGCCTCTACGAACCCTGAGTGCCCGGGCTTCCGGCCGCGTTCCCCGCCACATGGTCAACATGAATCCCGCCCTGCAGAATGCCGACTTCTGCTCGGTTGGCGACATTTTCCTCGATCCTGATCCAGCCGTGCTTCGTGGCGTCTCGTCCGTTGGCACCTTTGTCCGCTTCTGGTCGTACAGCTCGTCAGGCCACTTGCTGGACAGGAAGAGGCGCAATCGGCACCTGGATGCAAGTCGGGTCGCAGCCAGTCGGCGCCTGGCGGCCACCGTGTCAAGCCACATCGCAGCCGAGGAGGCCGAGCTGCGCCACGAGAAGGCGGATCGTGCCCGCGAGGATGCTCGTCTTCGCCGGCGCTTTGGCGTCGGAATGGGCGAGCTAACGGAGGATGAAGCCATTCGGTACACGCAGATGATCTCGGAAGAGTCGTTCCGGCTGGACGAGCAGCGCCGCACGCTGAGTGCCAGCGACACGGGCTCGTCGGCGGACGGCGGCGAGACGAGTTCCCTGGAGGGAGGCAGCCTGTCGAGCAATGACGCGCTGGAGCCGCGTGGCTTGACTGGTGGCGAGAGCCCCTCCTCGGCCTCTCTGCCGCCCCTGCCTGAGACGGCCGATGGGGATGCCGAGTTTGAGGAACAGATTCAGCGCGCGCTGCGGCTGTCCTTGCTCGAGGGGGTGGGCAATACAAGCTCTCCGGCTCAGGACAGCATGAGCCCTCCGGCCCAGGACAGCCATTCTTCTCCGCGTGCTGTGAGCAGTGATGTCGATGAGCTGAGTCCTTTCTTGGAGTTCCGCATCCGGGAAGCCAAGCCGAAGAACAAAAAGAAGACTGGAAAAGAGCTGCCCCCATCTTCGTCCTCACCTGCTGCCAGCACGGCCCGCACCCTCGCTTGGAAAAGGCCACATGCCGGCGGAAGCGGTAGCCAAGGCCACCCCCGTCTCGTGTTGGAAGTGTCCAATGATGCTGTCTCGGGACTTGGGAGCATGGCCATGCCCTCCTCGGCCCGCAGCAATCCGGCCGCCACCGCCGAAGACGGCATCGACGAAGAGTTGGCTCTCGCGCTTCGGCTCAGCCTGGAAGAAGAGCAGGCGCGACTAAGGCTGAGTGCCAATCCCTTCGCCTCGGACAACAACGGCCACGACGGCGATGTGGCGCCTGACTCGGGCGTCGGGCTGGTCATGTTTGGGGACGACGAGTTCCCGGCTCTGGAGACGGGCGGGAAAGGCAAGGGGAAGTGGGTGTAGGGGCTGGGGCGACTTGTTGGCAAGGGAAGAAGGGGCGGAATGGGATGCGAGGGGAGCGAAGTACAATGTTTTTGTTTTGATTGCTGCCGGTGTCATATGCTTTCGAGTGTGTTTGTTTCTCTGAGTGGGTCTTTTTACCTTTTAAACTTTGCCTTTCCCCGGCGTCGGGCTCTCCTAGGGAGCCGGCCGTAATGCTTGACAAGTCGTTTTTTTATATATTAAGTTGTCAGTTGTCCACTCTTATGCCAAAGGAGACCTTGTCGATGCCCCTGGTTTGAGGTTTGCGACCGTTCTCCCCGTTGATGGCCACGTTTGTCGTGTTTTGGCAGACATGTACAGTCAAGAGTTTCCATCCCCAAGTACTTCGTGTGTTTCATCTGCTGTTCCCTCCCCTGTCCGAGTTGACGAGATCCTACGATAACAGAGCAGCAAGATCGTTCTGAGGTAGTCACGATAAAGCTCGGTAGAAGACAAGTCTTCGCATGATCATGTATTGACCCCAACTGTATAACTATTCCAACACCTTCGAGCGAAGCGAGGCCGGGGGTCTGGGGGGAACCCCCAGGAAAAGGACGCTCTACCTGTTGACCTTGTTTTTTTCCTGGGGGTTCCCCCCAGACCCCCGGCCTCGCTTCGCTCGAAGGCATAACAGTAGTAGCATCATGCGATCGGGGCTAATGAATGAGCGTGTACGTGCCTTGTGATCTATACGTTTATTCTGTGATTGGCAACTGTATTATATATTAAATGCTATATCATGTACATCGTTGTTCGTCGTGGTATACATATATAACTTTTGTCAAGCGTCGCTGATACCTCGTGGCAAGGAGCCAAGGCTCCCCATGAAAATATATTATCGTGTCCATACGGCTTCTGCCCAGACGATCCCTCCCGACCTCCCCAACGCTGGACTTGCTGAGGTCATGGCCCAAGCAAAGACACTGGCTGCTCGGGAAAGCTAGCTGGCGGATGATGGTCATATAACCATCAAGCCCACCACCATCAAGGCCCATCCCATCGCGCCCTTCCGTCCGCTACCCAGCTGCCCTGGAGCTGCCGTCGCGCCCGCCCCCCTTGACGAACTCGTCGGCGACGCCTGGCCGCCCCCGCCGCTGTCCGTCGCCGCTATGATGGGCGTGATGGTTATTGTGTATCCACCCGCCGTCGTCGCCGACGTGCTGCTGCTCTTGGCCGTCGGCACCACGGTCGCGAACGGGTATGGGAACGTGATGGCCGACACCGTGACGCCCCCGGGCCCGATCGCGATGGTCTGGCCGTTGACCACCGCCGTCGTCCTGAGCCCGCGCCCGCGGGGCCCGACCGTGTAGGTCACGCCGTCGAGGGCCACCAGCGACGCGCCAATCTCGGTGAAGGTGGCGCCGCCCACGACGGCCACGGACGTCGCGTCTGCCCGCGCCAGCGTGCCGCCGCCCAGGGTGATGCTCGACCGCAGCACGACCCCGTCCGGCCCGAGCGCTAGCGTGTCGCCGCCCACCACGAGCGTCGTCTGCGTCGCCGGCGCGACGGCGGCCGTCACCGTGGCCGGCCACAGGTACGTCAGCGTCGTGGCCTGCACCACCAGCACCGACTGGCCGATCTCGGTCACCAGCGTCCCGCCCACCACCACCGTCTCGCGGGGCACCATGCCCGTGCCGGCCCTCCCTGTTCCTGTTCCTTGCGCCGTCGCTATTATGATCCCTGGCAATACGAGTGCCTGTCCGTCGATGGCGATGGTCCCCCCGCTGACTACCACCGTCTGCCCGTTGATCACCGTCGTCGTCGGCGCCGCAGCCACGCCCGCCGCCGCGGGTGCGAGCGTGAATGTGTGTCCGCCGATCACGGCCACGGTCGAGCTGAATACCACCGACAGCCCGTTCATCAATGTGGTCGCTGGCTGCCCGAGCAGCCAGATTTCTCCGACGCCGCCTCGGCCTGGGGGGTGGGTGATGGTCGGGGTGGTGGTGCTGGAGGTGGTGGTGGTGGTGGTGGTAGGGGCCGCGGACGGCCGCGTCAGCGTTTGCCCCGCGACCATGACTTCGCTCGGGTTGATGACCACCGTCTCCCCGTCGGCCACGACCGTCTGCGTCGTGCTGGCGCCGTCGGCGTAGGTGGTCCCGTCCACGACCACGTCGTCCGAGTTGACCACCAGCGTGATGGGGTCCGCCGACGAGGTGGCCTTGACTTTGGTCGCGGTCGCGGCGCCTAGGGCGGGCGTCTTCGTCGTCGTCGCTCCCACTGCCACGTGGTTATTGGTGTCGCCGCCGCCTCCGTCGCCGCCACCCCCGGCGCTCGTCACCCCGTAGTTGGGCTTGGTAATGCTCGTATAGACGACCGTGGGATTCTTGTCGGTTGTGGTCAAGGTGATGGTCCGGTCGACGAAGGCGCCCAGTTCGGCCGTGCTGATGGTGCCGGAGTCCGGCGCTAGAGGCCCAGCCTTGCGAAGGGCCGAGCAGGGCGTGGGCAGAGACAGCGACGGGTAGGGCGCCGTGTAGTCGGCCGCCGCGCCGGCGAAGGTGATGGTAGATGTGTACACGACCTCCCAGACCGTGGTTGTGGGATCAACCGCGTTAGTGTCGCCAATGTCGCAGGCACCAGTGCTCTGGGCCGGCACAGTGACCAGCAGGTAGGAGGAGGACGCGTTGGAGGGGGGGCGCGCCGAGGTAGCAGGCGTCGTAGTGTTCGACGATCCGGACGAGAGGCCAGCGCTGGACGACCCGCCGCCCGCTGCGTAGTTGTTGCCGTCATCCTCGACAGGTACGGGTGACGGCTGGCTACTGGGTGGTGGTGGTGGTGGTGGTGGTGGTGGTATGGAAGTTGCTGTTGTCGAGTCTGAAGTCCAAGTCGACGACGTCCCCAAGGCCGCCGGCCCCGATCGCGCGGTGTCGGTCGCGGACGCGATGGTGGAACTATTCCAACCAACCTCGGCTCGAGCTGCGTGCCCATGGTAAGGAGGAATGGTCAGACCAGACAATGTGATGCCGGGCAGCTTGAAAGCGCGCGCGCGCTCACTCACCTTCGTGGAGAGCCCGGCCACTTGTGCTCCATGGTGCTGCGGCCAGGAGCAGGAACAAGGCTGATTTGGCCGGTGCTGAGGACTTTGCGAGAGACGCCATACAAGCAAGCGCCTATGCCTGTCGGCAGTGAATATAAAACGAGTGTCGTCGCCGCCAACGGTCTGCGATCACGCCCAACCTCAAGACACGCGGCATTCGTGGGAGGTTCTGTGAACCGAGCCTTCACCTTTGACCGAGGGACCCTTCACCACCGCGCCTCCAGGCCAGTACGAGTAACAAGATCATAAACAACCCCCTACTAGTCGCAGTCGGCATTTGAAAGTCTCCTCGGTGATTTCGTTACTGGCAAAGGTGATGACGATCCCACTTAACCGACGAGTTTCATGACATGACAGACCGTATTTTTTCTACTGTCTATGTCCCGCCATACTGCAACGCACGACAGAATCCACAGGAGAAGGGGGGGATGCGGCAGTTGCGCTGTCAGGGCTTATCCAAATCTACCTCGGCAAAAGGTCCCAGCGACTTGGGCTTGCCTTCTCCACTCCCCCCTCCGCCCCCCCCATATTCCAATCTCTCAGTCTGTCCTGACCTCCAAACATGCAAGGATCTCCCAGGCATCAGAAGACGATTTCATGAATGGAGACTTGGCGGGGGAAGGCTGACGGGGCCTAGGATCTTGTGTGTTTCCTTGCTAGCACAGAGCCTTGCCTGCCAGCCTGCCTACTTCTTTCACTGTGGATAGGCATGCCTTGCGAACAGGGTCCAGCTTTGATTCCTGGCCGCGGGCGCAGGCTTGGCCGGGCGCATCAAAGCACGTTGAAACACGCGACCACGCTGGACTCTCGGTCCGGATCACGGCATTGCCAGGAGAGGCCGGGCAGGCTGGCAGGGCAAAGCATACATGTCACAACAGACGACAACTCCACAGCGCTCTTGCGTCTTGTCGGCTCCACCTCGGATATAAACGCCTTGCACGGCGATGAGGCGCGGAGAAACGTGCAACACAGTACCGAGAGTATAGGACGAAGGAGTAGGAGTAGCAGTGTGGCCCGGGTGCGATGCCGGCAATACGACAACGCGAACCTGGTGATGGGCAGCGGGCGAAGGCCAGGCAGGATCTCGGCAAGGAGAGGCCTGAGCGCTGGCGCGTGTCTGTGAAATACTGAGTGGTCGACGAGTCAGACGGCAAGAAAGAGCTGAATAGAAGGAGGCAGGGCGAAGCATCCGGGCTTCCCATAGGACGCGGTGGTGCGGTGGCTGGTTGCCCAGTCAAGTCAGCCTTCCCCTTCCACGGCTCGTAGTTCTGACCACCATCTTTCTCATCCTCATCGGTGCCGAGCCGCTCGGGCCGAGGCCAATGGCGCAGAACTCGGCGGGCCGCCACGCGTAACACGTCCTCGTGTCGTCGGACACATAGGAGAAAGGCGGGTTCCGGAGCCAAGAAGAAACTTGGCCTTGCAGAGGAGAGTATCACATGTCTCGAAAGCTTGATTACAAACTATCGAAAAAGAAGGTTCAAAGGCAAAGCGTCCTTTTTCTGGGGGTTCCCCCCAGGCCCCCGACCTCGCTTCGCTCGAAGAAACTCTCGTAATAATATAGTCGGGGTTTAAAGAGAAGAAGGAAAAAGAAGATCGTCCCCGGACTTCGCATAAGGCGTATGTGGGGAACTCATCAGCGAACGCTCAGACGCTTCAGTTCTTGATGGAGACGAACATGCAGAGCAGAGCAATCAAATCAGATGCCGGCAGCTCTTCGGTATAGGACCATGGACTATTTGCTGCATGTATATCGACGTGGATGTCCGGGCCTCACCGTCCAGACCCGTTCCTGTTCCTGTTCCTCCCGCCTAAATGTCAACAACAGAAAGGGCGCGACGTGTCACCGGCTATAGGCTCCCTCGAGTTTCCATTCTTCCTCCTTCTCGGTATCCACGCCGACCACGCCCGACGCCCGACGCCGACGTCCGATGCCCGACGCGCAGCCTGCAGCGAAGACATACTAGTACTACGTACTGCAGACCACCACATCCGCAATGACTGAGACGCTTAGATCCTTCGTTCCTCTTGCCTGTCCCCCGCTCGTCAAAGGTCGGCGGCGACCTTGACGCCGGCCTGGCCCACGTAGCCGCAGAACCAGCATCGTAGCCAGCATCGTAGCCAGTATCGTAGCCTGCGTAGCCAGCATCGTCGCTTGAGTCTCAGCCATGAGGCAATTAATTACACCGAGAAACATGATAACAAGGCGGGAACACGCCGGATGCCGGCTGGCTGACCCCCGGTCCACAAGATCCCCCAGACTGCCAGGGTTCGTCATCACTGATGCCCGCCCCGGCGCTGTCCTCCTCACTTTGACGTTGTGGACCAATGGGCCCTGCCAATTCATGTCATTACTGGGGCCTGGCCGGGTCAGCCTGGCTGACAGGGGCTTGGCTGCTGTCCGGTGCTGCTGCTGCTGCTGCTGCTGCTGCTGCTGCTGCTGTCGTTGCTGGCTGGCGTGGCATGCTGCTGATGAAGTGACCTTTTGCGTCTCGGACTGTCTGTCAGCGCCGAGTGGGCTAGGGATCGGGATCCTTTGCCTGTTTAGTGCCACTGCAATCTGGGAAGGGTGTGTAACCAGCCGCCAGCCTGCTGCTGCTTGCTCGCCCAGTCGTCACCCAACCGGCTCTAAACTGGTCGCGTTCGCTTTACCTCCGGCCTCCCCGGTCCTCATGAAATGAGCCGGGCTGCCCATATGGCGGTGGGGGCTGGCCAGCCCAGAAGCCGACCGATACGACCATAGCACCCCAGCCGCGATCCATGCTCGCGGTAGATTCGTGGCAGGCCACTCTTTTGGGTTCTGAAAGTCCAAAATCTCGTGCTGCGCTTCGGCGGCGTGATCGCGCTGAACGATCTCTCGTTCGACGTCGCGCCACACAAGATTCATGCGGTGATCGGACCCAATGGTTCCGGCAAGACGACCTTGCTCAATTCGATCAGCGGCGCGTATCTGCCGAATAGTGGCACGATCCATTTCGAAAGCCAGCAACTGATCGGGCGGCCGCCCCATGAAATCGCCGCTCTTGGGCTGACGCGGACATTCCAGAACATTCGGCTTTTCAAAAGCCTGACGGTACTCGAAAACGTCATGACCGCGCGTCCGATGATGAGCGGGAAGATGTTCTTCCACGTCATGTTCGACACCCAGCGCGCCCGCGATGCCGAAGCCGTCGCCATCGAAAAGGCGACCGCGGCGCTGGCTTTTGTCGGCCTCGAAGCCTTCAAGGATCGTGTGGCGACATCGCTGCCCTATGCGCGTCAGCGCCTGCTGGAGATCGCGCGTGCTCTGGCGCGCGAGCCGAAGGTTGTTCTTCTCGACGAGCCCGCGGCCGGCATGAACATGACGGAAGCGATGGAACTGCTGGCGCTGGTTCGCCGCATTCGCGACCTTGGCATCACGGTCGTGTTGGTCGAGCACAATATGCGGCTGGTGATGGAAGTCAGCGAGTACATCACGGTGTTGGATTTCGGCCGAAAGATTGCCGAGGGTTTGCCGTCCGAAGTGCGGGAAGATCCCGAAGTGTTGCGCGCCTATCTGGGCCGGGGGCGCCGCAATGCTTGAATTGAAGAATCTCTGCGTCTCCTACGGCAAGATCGTCGCGCTGCGGAATCTTTCGCTGACGATCAATCAGGGTGAGATTGTCGCTCTGGTCGGTGCCAATGGCGCCGGCAAGACGACGACATTGTCGACGATCTCCGGTCTGCTGCGGCCGACCAGCGGAGAGATCCTTTTCAAGGGTCAATCGCTCGTCAAGCGGGCGCCGG
>WXYE02251657.1:0-16913 GCA_011319275.2 Echinosphaeria canescens | reverse complement strand
GACTTCCCGAGCCGGCGGCCCATGAAGTCGTAGTAGAAGTGGACCTCCACATCGGGAGCTCCTTCATAAACGGCGGATGAATGGGGGATCATTGAAACGAGGCGATTTTCACCATCCCAAGTGTAAACCCACCGGCCATCGCCGGTCAAGTTTCCATCCGCATCATACATGGGTGTGGTGGAAACCGAAGGGACCCAGCTGTTGTGAAACGAGATTGACGAAGTCCCTGTATGGAGAAGCGCGATTGTCGATTGCTTCCCCCCGTAGCCCGAGATTTTCGCACCTTCAAAGTTCCCTTCTCCCGTGACCCCGTCCACGATCGAATTGCCGATACTAGCTGGCAGGATATCCGCATCGGAGCGAGTCAGAATCCAGTATTTCCCTTGATCCGAAATATTGGAATACTGGTTCAATGCATTCGAGGTGTAGCCCAAGTGGTTGACGTGCCCATGGCTTCCGGTGGTCGCGGCCGTGCGGTTGCCGATGCCGTCGTAGGCATAAGTGAAGCCCAGGCCCGGGACCGTGGAGCCGGAGGCCGTCTTCTTCACCGCGCCTTGGACCTCGGACCGGTCATTGTAGCCATATTCCCAGACCGTGCCATCTTCCCGCTTCGCGTGTTTTCTACGCCCCGCCGTATCGTGGACATGGCCCACGGAGGCGACCGTCACCAGCGACGATCCGAGACCCGCCCCGGGGACACGGTTTTCCACCCCTTCCGTTCGGCCGAGCATGTCGATGGCGAGCCGGCGGTCGTGCACGACATGGCTGCCAGATACAGTCTTAACCGTCTGCTGGCGCAGAATGCCGGTTCCGTCCAGATAGCCGATCTCCGCAACGAGATCGTCCGAAGCAACCGTATTCAGCCTCCCGAACGCATCATAGCCATACGCCTGGCTCGCCTTGGGACTCCCCCCCACCTTGGTCTTAAAGCCGGTGGGGCGCCCGAGCAGGTCATCCGGTTCTTGTTCCACCGAGACCGATGGCAGCCAATGGTGGCCGGAGTCGTAGGTGGTGGAAACCGCGCCGCTGTGCGGCTGATAGGAAAGCGCCTGGGTATTGACCGTGCTTCCGAGCGTCTCCGTCACCTCGCCGGGCCGTCCGAAACCGTCATGATCATTAAAACTCAAATCGGGGGTCAGGCCACCATCTCCGGAATAGTTCACGGCGACGAGATCGCGGGTGAAATCGTCATAAACGTAATCCGTCACCACGCCACGGGCGGAGGTGCGCTTGGAGATTTTCCCGTCGACCGTGTATTCATAGGCGTAAGCAGGGAGGACTCCGGGTGCCCCGAAATTATAGGTTTTGTCCTGCAAAAGCCCAGCTTGATTGTATGACCATTTGGTTATCGAACCGGATGAGCCGAACGTCTGGAGAGTCTCCTTCTCACCATAGACGGTGTATCCGAAAACCTGACGGTATTCCGCGGATCCTTTTGTTTCCCATACCTCGCCACGGTCAGTGTAGAGGGTCTCGGTCACCGCGCCCCCTGGGTGGATCACCTTGTGCACCTTGCCCGCGTGCTTCACGCCCGGTGGATAGTAGAGATAGGAGGTGACGCGCCCCAGGTGATCGATCGTCTTGTCCACCTGGAAGTTGGCGTTGATGGTCCGACTGGCGGCACCACGCGAATCCGTCGCCCGGATCACATTCCCGAACGAATCATACTGGAACGTTTCCGCCTTGGAAAATCCGATTCTCTGGACACTGGTGACATGTCCGTTAACTGCTGTGGTTGTGGATTCCACCCCCGTGGTGGCGGAGTCGTCCACCACCATTACTGCCGAGATGGTAGATCGGTCCACCGTCGTTGTGGTAACGAGCGATCGACCGGAAGGGTCGATGATTTCACTTAAATCGACATAGCCGTTTGTTCCGTCCGGAACAAATGATATCCTTTTCTTCGATACGGTCGTGCGTTTGCCCGATTCAGTTCCATACGGATATTCGTGAGAAGAGGTCTTGCGGAACACCTTTCCCCCCTCGAGAATATAAGACCACTCGATTTTTTTGAAGCGGTCCGCGGTTCCGAAGGTGAGACTATCGGATCCGTCCATGTCAAGCCCGTCGAACCGTATTGACCCCGGGAATGAACTCAACGTAGCGTTGAACTCTGCCCACGATGGACTGAAAAGACGTCGTGACAATACCTCCGGGGTGGAGCCGGGGATGAAAGTCTTCACGGCGAATACCCGTTCCCCGATTCCAAAGGTTTCGCTCACGTTTCGAGTGGCTTCGGTCACCACCGTGCCGCCCGCGGGCGATGGCCGGATGGTGCGGATTTCATTCCCGGTCTCAGCGTCATGCTCTGTCACGGTGAACCGGTCGGTAACCGCCGTGGAAGAACCGATACTGTGGGTCGTGATGTTCACCATCTCCCATATTTCGAACGGATCCACCCCGATCTGCCGGCGATCGAAGTCGTAGGTATAGAATTCGTTCACCACCCCGTTGCCCGATATCGCCAAGGTTCTGCCATCGAGGTAGTTGTCGATTCTTCTGGTGATCCCGCCCGGCGATACTTCTTCCATGAAATTGCCGATGGTGTTGGAATCCGGATAGACAAAATCCGTTTTCACTCCGGTAGGGCCTGTTGATGAAACCGTTCTTCCCAGCCCGTCCACAACCTGGACGGATGTCACGACGCCGTTGGTTCGCGTCGTCTTGACCAATCCATCGGTTTCGTAGGTGGTATGTTGTGCTGGCACTCCCCCACCGCCCGATACCGTGACCGAGACATCCTCCCCCATGGCGTTGCGGACCGTTGTGGTGACCATTCCCTTGGAATCTTTTTCCTCCGTCGTGTAGCCGTCCGGCCGGTTGATTTCATGGGTGACGACCCCGTTCGTGGTCGTGGAGGCATAGGTTCCATCAGCATGGTAGCCCGTCACCTCCAAGGACGCGCTCGAATAGCCACTGTTGATGTAATAAAGCTTCTCGGTGCTGATCAACCCTTCCGTGCCATAAATGCGGATCACTTTGTCGCTTTGGTTGTCGATCTCGTGGAAGTACATCGCGCCGACGCGCTTCCCTCCCGAAGGATTGTTATTGATGATCCCGGTGGTCACCGTTTTCGTGATCGTGAGGCCTGTTCTGCTGTATTCATGGAAACGGGCGAGGCCGCTTTCCTCCCAAGTCAGGACCGGCTGGCCCGCCAGATGGCGGTGTTCCGAGGAAGAGCTGGTCTCGTAAGAATAGATGACGTCGTTGTCTCCCTGCTCCAACGGAACTCCATCTGGATAGACCGCATCACCACCACCGTCGGAGTTGGTAATAGGACTTCTGTCCGTAGCGTGGTTATCGATGTTGATCAAAATGTTGTCTTCGCCGAAATTCTCTTGATCGGAGGAAATCGACTTCACCGTTGAATAATTCCCGTTGACCGTCACGATGAACCGTCCCTCTCCGGTTGCGGAGATTGGCATGACCCCTTGGTCGGTTTCTTCAGTATCAAGGGTCGTCTCCGAGGCAAACGGGGTATAAACGGTCGGGCTGCCCCCGCCAGGGCGGTAGAATTTCCAGCTCCCGTCCGGATAAGAGATCCAACGCAGGCTTCCTGCCGGAATAGTTGGCGGCCGGGTCCCGGGATTCACCTCCTGGCTTGAGTCGGGGCCGGAATAGTAGTCGTAGGCAGTTTCCAAAAACTCGCCCAAAACCTCCGGAGCTGGATATTCCCGCTCCTTGACAACCCTCATTTCTCCCTCGATCAAGGAATGATCCCACTCCTTCCGGGAAACCACATCTCCCGATCTCCTGACGACTTGGACCTTGGTGAAATCGGTGCCATCCAAAGGAACAAGGAATGTTTCGGTTTCCTCGATCCCGTTGCCGACAAACAACTGTTCGCTGGAAGGAGCACGGACCGAGCGGAAGCCCTCGACGCCCCGGTTCACACTCTCCATCTTCAGACCGGTCGCGGAGTCCGGGGTGATGCTGTACCATGCAACCGGCGAGCGTCCGAGGGTGGTCGACAGGGACTCCGAGGTGGAAGCCCGGGGGTATTCACGGATGTAGGTCTTTGACGCGGTGCCAACATCGACCGGAATCTCGGGGTTGCTGGAATCGAATCCCGTGATCCTGAACAAAAGGGTGGGAGTCACCACATGTTTTTCAGTCGCTCCGCCTGGTGAGGGCGTGACCTCCGAGAATGAAACTCCCCAAACGCCGGTGAGAGCCTGGACCTTCTCGCTGACCAGGAACTCGAGATTCGAGGGAGCGGCAAGCCCGCCGCCCAACGGGCCCGCCCAATACAAGGTTCCGGCAGATTGGTAAGGTGGTCCCCCCGAGGAACCAGTACCTACCATCCCCAAGGGGATCTGCAGGCTCGCTTTCAGACCGTTGGCCGCAAGCGGGGTGGGGCCGCCACCGGACTCGTTGTAGGAGGGTTCGGAAGCCCCCAGCGATGCGGGTTCCTGCTGTTCCGGGTTATCCCTCCCCGTGTCCGTCTCCGGCTCGGAAAGCTGGACCATGAAGGATGACGGAGTCAATCCATCCGAAGAGTCCATCTCGGCATTCGCGTCATGAACATGGAAGAATCCGTCCTTTCTCCATTCGCTGTCAGTAACAGTGGAACCACCTGGAACGTCAAACACCCTTTTGTAATCAACACCGCACCCCAAATAGATGTAGCCATTTCCGCATTTTTTGGATCCACCTTCCGCGGAATTCGTCAGGCTGAAAGTGTAGATGCCTTTCGGCTTGAATTCCAGATCTTTCAACGTATGTCCGCTTCGAGTTCCCGTTTCATCATCACCGGTCATTTGGAGCGTGAGGGAGCAGCCGTGCGTGCTGGTGAAGGTCTTCTTGACAATACCGCCATCGCACACGTTGCAACCTTGCGCGGTCGCGCGGGATGCGGCGCCGGATAAAATCGAGATGGCGAGGAGTCCCTGCAGGGAAGTCGGGAGACGTTTCAGGTTCATGCGAATTGGTAAGGGAATGAAAACGAAAATGATTATCGGGGGTGGATCGAAACCTTGGTGACGGAAATCACCTGACTACCATGTTCCGCGCGCCCCCCCGACAGGGAGATGCGGTTCGCTCCCGCGGAAAGCATGAAGGACTTCGAGGTGAATTTCGAACGGGGGGACATCTTCCGCCCGGTCTCTGGCGGCGCATCGGCTCCGAATGCCTCGATTTCTTTCCCGTTGATGGAAAGGAGGAGTTTCTTGTCCGGATCTCCGGAGACGGCAATCGATTCCAGGAAAAGCGCGAGAGGAACGGGCTTGTCGACGTAGATCTGCCACGTCGCGGTTTCGGCCTCGTTCGAGAAACCGGTGAGCCTCACGTTCGAAGACGAGGGTGTCCGGCCCAATCTCGTTTCCGGACCGGACAAGGATGCCCGGCCAAGGCCCAGGTGATAGAATCCCGCCCCGTCGGCGACAATCGGCCCCGGTCCGGTTACCGGCTGGCTTGCCACACTGATCTCCACCACCGGGACCATTCCGCCCAAGTTCACTCCGGAGAGATCCAGGGCCCACATCCCGGGACGACCGGACACCGGCACTTCCGCGCCCGTGCCCATCACCTTCGCACCGAGTGGCTCTGATATCAGACCGTTGAGGACAAGCCGGTCTCCCGGGCTTTCGAAAAAATGAAGGTAAAGTTTCCATCCATTCTTTCCATCGTCCCGCATGGTTGATCCGCCTTTCCACGGCTGTCCTTTCAAGGGAGATTTCTTGGTACCATAGATGGAATTTCCGTGGAGCGCCAACCAACGACCGATCGTCTCAAGACGCTCCCGGGCTTGCGGGGGAATCCCGCCATCTCCATCCAATCCCATGTTGAGGAGGTAGTTGCCACCTTCGGTAGCGGTCGAGACAAGCTGTTGGATGAAAAATTCCGCGGATTGCCATACCGCCGGCTCGTTCCGGTATCCCCATGAATCGTGCAACGAGTTCGATTGCTCCCAATCGGCCCGGAGATCATTCATGCCATAAGGACTGGCATCGGTGAAACTGTAGTCACCGGTGAAACGTCCGGTGAAGTCATAGGGGGTGACGACACCGCCTCCGATGGCCGCGATGAATTTCCTGGCGATCCGCGGTTCAGGCGGCTTGCCATGGTCGAAAAGCATCACGGGAACATCCCCATAATTGCGGGTGAGTTCCGTCACCTGGGGAAGCGCCACCTTTTCCAGATATTCCACCTTGGATTCATTCGGGGCGTTGTCCCAAGGTCGAATATCGGCATCCATTCCCACATGATACCAATCCCGGTTGATGGAATAGGAAAATCCCAGAGGCATCTTCGCATCCTCGCAGGCTTTCACGAACTCCTTGAGGAGATCGCGCTTGGAGGGGAGGACATCCACCGCGTCGAAATCGCTGGCCTTGGAATCGAACAGGGCGAAGCCGTCATAATGCTTCGCGGTCAGGATGATATAACGGAATCCCGCTTTCTTGGCGAAGGCGACGATCGCCGCCGGATCGTAGTTCTTCGGATCGAAATCCGCCGCGACCTTCCGGTAGTCTTCATTCGGGATTCTTGCCGCAGCCATGATCCACTCCGTATTGCCTTGGTAGACCTTGCCTCCATAGGTTCCTCCGAGCTTCGAATACGGACCCCAGTGGATGAAAAGGCCGTAGCGCCAGGATCGCCACTGCTCCATGCGGGCCGCCCGGGAGGACTGTCTCGGGTCGGAATTGAAGCCCTGGAACGGATTTTGCGCCCGGCTTTCTCCGAAGGAAAAAAAAGACGCTGCCAACGATACCAAGGCGACTGAGAGGAAGGAACGGCTCATTCGGACAAATTCATTCTCAGGCTCAAGGACGCGACGGAGTCAGGATGCGCAGCGATCCGCTGATGGCCGTTTCGTCGTAGCTGCGAGACAGAGGATCGGCATCCTCGGAATCGGAGATACCGTCGCCATCGGTATCGACCAGCCTGGGATCGGTTCCCGCGAGGAATTCCTGGAGATTCGTCAGCCCGTCGCCGTCGAAATCCTCGTTCCCGTCATTGGCATTGTTCGGATCGAATCCATGAGCCCTCTCCCACGAGTCGGGGATTCCGTCGCCGTCGGAATCGAGCCCTGGAGACTCGGTTCCTTCATGCGGTCCGGAAGGGTCATTCGGATCATTTGGATCCGTCCGGATCAGGTATTCAACGATATTGAGATAACCGTCGCCATCCGGGTCACCTCCCGCGTCGTTGATGGCGGGATTCAATCCGTGCCAAATTTCCCAATCGTCCGGCATACCATCACCGTCACTATCCTGATCGGGAGCCAGAACGTGAATCGTGTTGCTCACATGTTGTAATGCGATCGTCGAATTGTCCGCCATCCGTGCGGCAAAAATCGGTCCGGAAGCCCCACCGGGAATGAGATCCGCCACCGGAACGGTCACATCCCCGGCCCAGATCGCATAGGGCGTGCCAACGAGCACCTTCGGATCATTGTTCACACTGTAAACCGCCGGGTAATCCGTGAAACGATAATCACCGTCATAAAAAAACTGGCCTTCCTCTCCCATCAAACCGCCGCTGGAATGGAGAAGCATCGCCGCGGTGAGGCTTCCGACATACTCTCCCCAGTCATTCACGCCCCCCAGCACCGGGGTGAACCCCATGTAGGCGTAATATTCCTCATCGGGGCCGCCGACATCGTAACCCCAATAAAGGGCCGCGTAAGGTCCTTCCTTGATGTGAACGGAGGCATTCGTGAAAGAATCCACCGCGGTTCCAAACTGATAACCATCGGTTCCGGTCCCATTCCACGTGATCGAAAGCGGGTTGATGTCTGGGATATGGCCCCAAAGCCCTTCAAGGTCCCTCACATCCGAGCCGTCATCGGCACCCGAGCGAATCATGGTGACCGGGAAACCTTCAGCCGCGAGGAATACCGAAACATTCCTTTCGCTGGGATGGGTCACGAACGGATCGACCACGGTTCCGACAAATTCACCGTAATCGTTCACATCGTGATAGATCGGGGCGGTCCACATGCCTGGGAACGTCACCTCCTGTCCTGAAACGGTTCCCGCGAAACTGGTGCCGCTCAACGACGATTTGTTCCCGATGACATAGCCCGTATCACTGATCCGGGTGGGTATCGCAGGTACGGTGGTTCCTCCGGTGGACAGGTTGAACAAGGTGGAAGAACCTCCCGAAACAGAGGGAGTCCAAACGAATCCCCTCACCACTCCGGAGGCCACGAAATATCCGACGACCTGGCCGGATGAGTTCACGTCCAAGCCTGTCACCGAGATCACGGAAGAATAGCCGGGCGGTAAAAGGACCCTTGTCCAAAGCCCTGTCGAAGGGGAATAGGTGTAGGGAAACGCCGTGGCTGGCGTGCCAGACACGGTCCTTCCAACGATCCGCGCGAGGATCGTCCCATTGCTGGCCGTTTCAATCAGGCTGAGCGTCGTATACGAATAAAGCGGGGGCGGAGGCAACGTCGAGAGCGACCAGTTTCCAACGGGGTTTCCGTAGGTTCCTCCCGTTGAATTGTGGAGATAATATTCTTCGAGGGCAGGCACGCCATCGAGGTCGAAATCGGATGAGGCGTCATCGGGATTGGTTTTGTCCAGCCCGTGCGCATCCTCCCAAGAATCGGGAATTCCATCCCCATCGGTATCTCCGGTGGCCACCACCGGCTCCGGAGAGGTCCAGGTCGACAGGCCGCCTATTCCACCCCATTCCGCTTTCAAGGGAGCGGCAAGCATCAGCAGGAACATCCCGGACAACACCCGTGGTAGAAGGGACCTCTCGGAATCAAGGCACGAAATCACGCTCATAAGGGAAAGGGAAGAAAGGGGGTGGCCTAGTGGAAAAATGTTAGCACGAACCGCCGGAGGAAGAGGCAATCCAGACGTCCAATCAAGGATCTTCGTGTGAATTTTCGGTGAAGAGCTTCCACCAGATTCTATTACCTCCCAAAACCCTTGATGCTTAGCACCCCGAATAATCCGGAACCAGGTTAGAAGGCGATAGGCGGAACTCCCCTTCCCGCCATTTTCAATCGGAGCATGGTTTTCAGCCCAATTCCTTCATACAGCGATCAATGTCGGTGAAGCTCCAAGGAAATCGCGGGGCGGACGAATTGGGAGATCTAATTTCTGTAAAGCTTGGACGGCCATCCCCCTTGATTTCGAGGTCGCTGTCTAGTAAGAGGCCGGGAAATGAAGCATCTTTTTTCCCCCCTTCTCATCTGCCTTTCAATTGCTCAGGTCGCAGAAGCGCAAGTAGAAGCCCGAATAACAACTAATGGCCATCTCACTGCAAGCCCGGGTCAATCCGGGGGAGAAATGATTCTAAATCCCCCCTATACTCCCGCAGATGCACCAACTCTCAAGTGGGACAAAACCTGGTTAAAGGATTACGGCGGCCGCGTGGTTGTCTCTCCTACCGGGATTCTGGATGTCAGTTCGAATGCCTCAGGTGCCTATTCCGAATACGATCACATCACCTTTGGCGGCAGAATAGAGATAGCGGTTGGAAAGGTATGAGGAGGCGCTGCAGGTAACGCTTTGATGGTGGCCACTGTTTACTTCCGCATGCCCCATGGCATTTCCATGGACTATGAATGCTTTTCGAATCTCACAGGTTTCACCCAAAACTCGGCTTCGATGGTCCAATTGGCACGACTCGATGGCTCTCAGAATCCGGAAATCTTCAGGATGGGCGGATATTTGGGTATGCCTATGGAGCCTGAAAACTTTGTTTTTAATGGAAAAGGTTCACTCCAACAAGGATCCTACCACATCACGGCCGTCTGTGTTGTGGGGAAAGAACGGGGAGGACTGACGGGATACGGAAAGTCTTCGGCCGCATTCTCCTTCGTGCTCCGGAACGGGCCAAAATCCAATCCAACGGTCGAAACCCTCCCCGCAGAATACTTCTACAATGTTGGCACACGCCTCAACGGGAGAGTCGATACAAAAGGCCGAGCGCTCCGCACCTTGTTCAAGTATTGGCCGTCAGACGAACCCGAGCCAGCCCTGAACAGAGGAGCTGAAATCGAGGCACCTTCTCCTGGTGAGGGTATCGCCCAAATCTCGGTTGAGAGGTTCGGACTAACTCCGAACCGTCGGTATTCCTACCGCCTTATCGCGCACAATGAGGAGGCTTCCTTTCTAGGGGGTATCCAAGAATTCGATGCACCTGGCTTTAGCTCCTCGATAATGTCGGAATCAAACCATGTGATCGTAGGATTCAAAACCAACCCGCGCCAACAGTATCAGATCCTATCGACCAATAGCCTTGAAAGTCCCATCTGGGAAGATGTCGGCGAGTCCATTTATGGGGATGGATCTGAAAGAAAGACAAGCCTCCCCCTCAGCGGTAGCCACAAATTTTTCAAGGTTCGAGTAGTAACGGATAATTGAATAGTCTGCGCCCGTGGTACTCGCTTCGGGGCGGGAGGTGGCACTCGTGGGGATCGCCTTGCCTGAGCCACATGGACGGAAGGGAATCGGTGACCTTGACATGAACTAACATTTTTCATAGTCCGTCTGCCGGAGCCATACAGGCCCTTTCGCAGATTCCCCGAACGAAATGCCCGCGACACCCTCACCTCGTGGGCACCGGAATGGCAAGTGCCGTTGACTTGTCGTCCCACCGCCATCCAAACCCGCTTCCCCGGAGTCCGGGGAAGCGGGTCTTAGCGAAATCCGGTTTGAAATACGCACCCAAGGGAGTGTTGTGGCGGTCAGCAGTCAACCAATCAGAGCAGCCCGGGCAGTCGAGGGAACTCATCCGCCCGCCAGGCGTGGAGAGCGGAATGGCACCGCGGTTTATGCCGATGCAAAGACAGCCGCTGAAATTTTCGTTGGCCCGGACAATACGTCTGACATCGGCAGAGGCACATTCACCAGACGCGCCGGAAAATCAATTGGCAGGCGGAGGCAAACTGAATCGTCGGTTGTTCTCATCAAGCAAAACCGTGGCTCGATCCCGGATCCGGATGATCGGCTCGCCTTCACGCCCGTGCACGTTGTTCCCCGAGATGCGGCCCGTGCTTTCAGGATAGCGGATCTGGATATTCATCATGCAGTCTATGAGCGTGTTTCCCTCGATCATGCATCCATTGCCGCGATTGATGTAGATGGCCGCATCGCTGCACCCTGAGAAAACGTTGCCTCGGATCTCACCTCCGCGGTGTTCGAACTGCCGGTCTCCATCGCGAAAGTAGGCGGCATCGGTACCCCCTCCTCCGAAAGATGCTCCAATAAAACAATTCTCGAAACGGTTTCGCTCGATGGTGGTGTCCGAAGAATTTCCTTTGGTGAATACCCCGTAGGCGACACCTCCGCCTTTCTGAATGTTGAGGAAGCGGCAATCCCGAACGTTCCAGCGATTGACCGCAACACCGTCGATGCCCTCCACCACTTTCCGGGTTCCCCCTTCGGGCCTGCTGAACCCGATATCGCATCCTTCCGCGAGGAGTTCGTCCGGGTGCCCCAGGCCCTTCGGATCGCTCGTTCCTTTGACTCCCGACTCCCCGTGGTCGCGCATCACGATGTTTCTGAGCACACAGCGGGATGACTCTCCATTGAATTTGAAGCCGTGGTAGTAGGTGTTCCTTGTGGTAAGGTTCTCGAAAGTCCACTGAGGGCTGTCGGTGAGTTCGAAGACTACCTGCACCTCTTCCCGATCTTGCCCTGCACCTTCGATCACCACATCCGCCGGGTTCTTCGTCGCTCCGCACACCCTGACCGGCCCCTTGCGGTTCTGGATGTGGATGCGCGACATTCCCGAAATGGTGTAGGTCCCCCGGGCAATGACGATCTCGTCGCCAAGTTCCGCCGCGGTGCATGCCTCGACCAGGGCGCGGACACTGGCCACATCCACCTTACGAGCATAAGAGGGAAGAGGGGTGCAGAGAATAAGGGTGACCAAGGCGTGTCTCATGCGGCTGTTCCTTCTCAGACGGGGTGAAGTCGCTCCGTCTTGCAAAAATCTCCAGACGATTGTCCGATGTTCGGCTTTGTTGATCGGACGGCGTACCCATCTCGTCATTTTTCAACTCCTTCATCCCCGTTGGGAAGCGTTGAGGAATAGCAGGTCATCTCGCCGGCTGAGTCAGAGCCGTGCTGTTGTCATGCTCCCTCGTTTTTTCGTCTAGTGTCGTCCCGTGAATCGACTCGTCTTTGGGATTCCTTGGTCCGGTGGGGGCATTTGTGCCCGTCATCGGCCTCTCCTCGGTAGATCTGGGCACCGTTCCTTGGCGTTTCTCGGCGCGGCAGCTCGCGAGGAAAAGAGCAGAAACGAAGATGAGGGACGCGGTCACATGGATTTTCATATGGAGTGCCTTTGCTCAGGCCATGCCAGTATGACCTTCCAAAGCAATCCTCTACGGAGCCCGTCATCGCTTCCTGCCCGATGGAGGAGCAACCAGTGCAAATGCGCATGGAGGCGTGCAAGGCGCATCGGTTTCCGCGGGCGCCTGGAGGGAAGGGTTACTCTCATCACCGGTGGGGACTCGGGTATCGGGCGGGCGACGGCAGTTGCTTTCGCGCGCGAAGGCGCTTCCGTGGGGATCATCTATCTGGAGGAGGATTCCGATGCGGAGGAGACGGCCCGCCTCGTGAGGGAAAAGGGAGCCCTCGCTTTTCTCCACCGCTGTGACATCGGTTCCCGCGCGGCCTGTATCGAAGCCGTCGCCGCTACGGTGAGCGCTCTGGGAGGCCTCGACATCCTGGTAAACAACGCGGCGGAACAGCATCCCTGCGAACTGATCACCCAGATCACGGAAGAGCAGTTGGAGAGGACATTCCGCACGAACCTGTTTTCGATGTTCTATCTCACGTCTGCGGCGTTGCCGCACCTGGAGGCATCCAAATGTCCAGCGATCATCAACACCACCTCCGTCACGACCTACCGGGGAAGCCCCGAGCTGCTGGATTATTCATCCACGAAGGCCGCCATCGTCGGATTCACGAGATCCTTGTCCGGCCAGCTGGCCTCGAAAAAGATCCGCGTGAACGCCGTGGCCCCCGGGCCCATCTGGACGCCACTGATCCCGGCCACGTTCCCGGAGGACAAGGTGGCGGAATTCGGATCGGATGTGCCCATGGGGCGGGCGGGCGAACCGTGGGAGTGTGCGGAGTGCTTCGTGTTCCTCGCGAGCGAGGCCGCTGGCTACATCACCGGGCAGGTCATCCATCCGAACGGAGGAGAAATCATCAACGGCTGAAGCATGGCTTTATCTCGACATCCCGACCATCATCGCTACTGCGGAGCCGATTTAACGACAGAGGCACGAAGCGCTTCACAGCATGCGATGTATTCCCCATAAGCCGTTTCAGGGAAGGTCTCAACCCGGGACTCTCCATCACGGCCCGAGGAAACGTAAAGGCGTGCGGAGCCGTCCCAAAGGGGAAGAACTGAGTATCCTTCTCCGCTCAATTGAGTGAACCTCGATAGCATGGTGACAGGTTCGTCCGGCACGATGGCGTCTGATTTTTTGTTCAGATGAAAAGTGCTTCAATCGATCGCGCTTACCCAGATGAATACCAAGCCGTTCTCCTCGCCGTGCTGTTCTTCAAAGGCGTAGTATCCGAATCGATCCCGGGCCGAAACCAACTGAGTGATGGGTGCGAGGCCTCCCAATTGGATCTTTTTGGACTTCCAATCCACGACCTTGAACCCGCAGACCCGAGGGAAGGCAGCATCCACTCCTTTCTTTTTCATCATCTTGCAAACGGATTCTCCCCATTCGGTTTCATCGGACTGCAAGAAACTTGTTTCCACTGCTTTTGTCAGCCGGACATGGGTGGGGACGATGCTGAAAGCTCTGGTGAAAACCTCCTCGTGTTCTGAAAGAAGTAGGGCCAGCTCGGTTTTGGCGGTTTTCTGCATGCTCGGATTCAACGGATTAGACGAGCTCCGCAAGGTTGTAAAATTGAAAGTTTGGACTGGCCCGATATGAGACGCGTCCGGCCACGAAGCTTTCGATGTGGAAAGCATGAAAGTGCGTGCCTCGGCCAGAAGGCGAAGGCGGAAATCGCCGCAACGGATGAAATGGGTTAGACTCCAAAAGCACGAAATGGCCAACTTTTCCGAAGGAAGAAGTTGATGCCGGAAAAACAGCGGCAAGGCTCCGGACGGGTCAAGGGAGGCTCCGCGAGTTTCCGCAGGAGCGACCGCGACGAGGACAACGAGTGGATGCCCTTGACGCGGCAGGGCCGGCCGCTACCTCGCGCAGCCAGCACGGGCACATAGCGCAGCGTAGTGCCGGTGTTGGCGGAGCGACAGTTTGCAGGCAGAGCCGATTGGCGGATCGACCGGCTCGACGGTGAGGAACGAACCCGAGAGACGGGAGTTCCGCGAATGAGGCTCGTGGCGCGGAGCAACAGATCGGTTCGCCTTCATCCGGTGAACACCGGATCGCTGGGCACAGGAAGATAGCGACGGAGAATAGACCCGTCTTATCATCCTTAATTTCCCTTGATAACATCAGGTTGCTTCATAGCTTGCCCTTGTTATGAGCGAAACCGTTACAGAAGCATCCGGAGAGGCCGCCACCAAGAAGGCCAGGTCGACCAAACCGGCGAAAAAGGAAAAGCCCGCTGCTCCAGCGAAAGCTGCGAAAGGCAAGGGCAAGGCCGTCCGTTACAGCGACGAAGAGAAAAAAGAAGTTACCGACTTCGTCGTCTCGCACAACGAGGCGAATGGTCGTGGCGGTGCCAGCATTGCCTCCAAGAAATTCGGAGTGTCACCACTCACCATCGTCGCATGGCTGAAAGCCGCTGGCATCCCCGGCACGAACAAGGCGCGAGGGGATAGAGGGACCGTCCGCTATGTCGCCCCAGGCAAGGCGGCGAAGCTTGCCAAAAAGTCCAGCCCGGCGGGCCTCAACGCCAAGCTCGCCAACCTTCTGGCGATCAGCAAGCAGATCGAAAAAGCGGAGGCGACGCTCGCCGAGCTCCAGTCCAAATTTGACTCGATCAAGGCTTCTCTCTGATCTGGTGTTTTTCCCACGTCCGTCTCTTCCAAGGTGGAAGAGGCGGATTACAGGGAATAACAAACCAGATGGTCTTCAAAAAAATCCCTGCCTCGCTGGGCAGGGAAGGGGTTTGGGGCGAAGCCCCAGGAAAATGGGGAGCGGCGCACGAAGTAGCCGCCGGGGAAAGTCCTTCCCCCGACCACCACTTCGCATGAATCAGCGGGAACGCCTGCCGCCGCGTCCTTGGGAGACCTTTTCGGCGAATCCCTGTTCACGGGAACCATTTTCATGGCCCTCCATGCCGTGATCCGGTTCGTTTCCGGCGGGACTGCCATCAGGCGTTTCGGCTTCGGCGGATTTCTCAGGCTCGGCTTTGCCTGAGGTTTCATGCCGTGACGCGCGTCGTTGCCTCATGCCCATTCTCAAGTGCTCGTAACCTTTCTGGAGCGCGAGGACGAGATCTGGAATCTGCTGCGGAAGAAGATGGACGGTGCCGGCTTCCTTCCACTGGCCGTTGCCGTCCATGTAGGTGCGCTTCGCGGTCACGCTGTGGAAAACCTTTGAATCTTCGCCTTGGTTTTCCCAGATGGAGACTTCGATGTTTCCGGCGTAAAAGCTTTCGATGGGTTTATTGGTCATTGTGATTCTCCTCTGGTTGGTTGATTGAATTGTCGCCGTGGTATTCCGAACGGTTGTCGTTCGCCGGAGCCGGATGGTTGTCGTTGGCCGCGCTGGAAATCAGTCCCTCCAATCGCTCCTGCTGACGTTTGCGTGTCCGGGTGAAGTAGCGCTTGCGGTTCGCGGCGGTCCGGTTGTGGTCCAATTCCCGTTTCATCGTTCTGAAATCGACCGGTGCCGAATCTTCGGCGACGAGTGCCGCGCAGCGGTTCCGGGTGGTGGTGAAATCCACTCCCGCGAGTTGGCACACGGCAGCGAAATCGCTTTTCTCCCCGCCGCGTCCTTCAAGCCAGACCTTGGCGTGGCTTTTCGTGACCAGATTCCCGTATTTGCCCTTCGCATCCAGGATGGCCTGCAGGATCACGCCGAGCCACAGGGCCCTGCAGGCGTCCTCGTCGCCTTGTTCAATGACTTCGAAAAATGATGGTAGCGTCTCTCCGGTTTCTTGCATTCATGCCTCATTGGTTAAAAAATGTTAGTCTTTGGAGCGACGACTATAGGCAGATGCTGGTGACCTAGGTAAGAGGTAAAAATCCGTTAACCTTGCGATTCCATCGCCATTGTGGCGGCGGGGACACGGATATTCCGAATGATCCGACGCGAACTTGGACTCATCCCAAATCCGCGCGCGTCCGGAAGTATTCGATCGCGCGATCAAGTCGTTCCTGAAGGCCATCGTCGGACGTGGATCCGGAATCCATGCCCTCGCACAGGGACGAATCATTCCGCTCCGCGGCATCAATGGAATAGGGAGGCATCAACCGGAGTTCCCTCGCGTGTCCAACTCATCGGGATCCGACGACGACTTCGTTTCGAAACGACGGGGAAAACGCTCGCGGCCCGTCTTCCCGGATAGCGGCGGCGCTGCAAGCGCCTCTGTCCGCAGTTCCCCCATGGTGGCCTTGGCGTCCGCCAGATTGTCCTCGTTGCGTTTGCGCGAGCGGATGGCGAGCCACCAGCGGATCAGTTCCTTGATCGCGAGTGCGAAGCCACAGATGACCAGCGTTCTACCGAGTGGATGCGGTGACAGGATCATGCCCGTGCCAATGGCAATGGCAGGTTCCACGATCCCGTGGATCGTCCCTTCCAGTTTCTCCTTCCCGTTCGGCGAAACGAATCCCAGCAAACGGGAAGCCCCTGAATCCTGATCGTGAACCGCCCGGTTCTGCTTCTGGGTCACCAGCGCGACGGCCAGATGGAATAGATACAAAGCGGACGCCACCGACAGGAATACCGTCAGTGCAAGGAATCCTGAAAGGCTTTGGCCAAGGAACAACACGTAGGAAACATGCCCGTTCGGGAATATGTATGACAGGAAAACGCTTTCCGGACCAATGTAGGAAAA
>WXYE02251553.1:0-16922 GCA_011319275.2 Echinosphaeria canescens | reverse complement strand
CCCCCAGGAAAAAAAAGGTAAGAGATTGAGCTTTTTTTTTCCTGGGGGTTCCCCCCAGACCCCCGGCCTCGCTTCGCTCGAAGATATTATAGTAATAGTATAATCGGGGTTGGTTAATGAGCGTCCTCTCTGTCCATATCTTATTGGAGCGTCAAAGTCAGCAGCAGCTCCTCGTCATCCAACCTGTCTTGCTGTTTGACCGTGGTGTTGTGCGCTTCGTCGATGCCGACGTTGGCGGGATCGACCGTTGTCTCTTGTGCGTCTTGTTGGGCGTAGAGATCGGCCTGGATAGGATAGTCGTTGGTTGACAGCCTGTTTCCTCCTCCCCATACGCTATTGAATTGTCTCCGGTCAGCATCCAGCTCTGCACTGTGATTATTGGGCGAAAGGCCGTCCTGCTCCTCCATATTTGGTATCCGAGGTTTCTTGCCCTCAGGCGGCCATCCAACAGCCAAGCTCCGATTCCTCATCGTCCATGACCTCTCGTGACGCCGCTGTCTGGGGGGGCCTAGGCCTTTGACGATCAGGGCGTCCGGCCCTTGACAACGAGCCCATAAATCTGCAACGCCGGCGCTGCTCCAGAGACAGAGCCAATTTCGCGCCGAGTAGAGGCCTGACTGAGAGGAGCAGGCGGGGCCGCAAACCGAGATTCTAGGTAGGAACATAATTATATATGTTGCTTGTTTGGTTGATGGGCATGTGATCAGAGAAATGAACCTCTTCAATTAAATAGAGAGTGGAAGAGAGCTAAGAAATTGTGATGAAAGGAAGAAAAGAGAGAACTGGGGTTAAGGACAAAAATAGAGAACGGTAGGGAAAAAGGAAAACAAAAAGATGGGTGAGTTGTGGAAGCGGAAGAAAAAAGAAATAACAAAATGGAAAAAAACTAGGATCTTGGTCCGAGGGGGAATCGAACACCCCTTGTAGTGAAGTTTGGCCGTTTGATATATAGAAAGACATAAGAAAGACCAAACCACTACACAACCAGGCGGACCTTTGTTCTTGTTTGAAATTATCCTTCCGGACGCCTTTGAAGCACTACCCACGACGCCCACAAATGGCAGCTAAAAAACAGATGGAATTTATTGATTTGTTTTTGTACCAACTATATATTTAACGACAGTACAATCCAATGACAAAAATCCATCCAGATCCAAACGTTCGTCTACTGCCCATGTACTATTACCATTCTATCTTCGAGCGTAGCGAGGCCGGGAGTCTGGGGGGTACCCCCAGAAAAAGGTGGCTGTCCCTTTTGACCTTCTTTTTCTGGGGGTAACCCCCAGACCCCCGACCTCGCTACGCTCGAAGATATGATTGACCCTGTAATAGAGGTTATTTCTTCTTCAAGGCAAGTCTGATCCACTCCGACTTTGACCCCAGAAAGATGCTACTCAAGCCTAGAGAGCATCATCATCACGATTATCGACTTTCGACTCGCTGATGGTGAGCGGCATACGGTTTACACATATAGGATCCATTGTGGCAGGGCATGGGACGCGAACCGGTGGACTGGTCACGTTAGCAGCTGTCCCAAACCCGCCACCAAACTGATGCTATTCCGACCCGGTCCGGCCACACGACGGAATAATGGCTGGCCTTCTGGGACACGGCCGGCAGCGTGCGACGGGCTCGCTGCATGGCAAGATGGCGGCCATCTTTGTGTCGTCGGCCAACATGAGAGGCAGGCAGTGGGCAGCGAGCAGGAGACAACGGTCGTGTCATCCAAAGGCCAGCTGACGCATCTAGGCATTATCAACGTGCCGCGCTCGGCTGCGTCCAATCCGGCAGAACACAGCAGAGGCTCGTGGCGGCTCGTCGAAACAGTCGACCCTGCCTTGCAGTACGCTGGTCTGGATTTCGCCGGCCGGCAGGTGGCGGGAGATTGGAGAGGGCGGGAAGTTGACAGGTACAGAGGGAAGGCAGAGTGAGAGAGAAAGAGAAAGCGTCATCTGTTTAAGCGATGCTTGGCACCTTTGGACCAAGCCCTGGACGAATACGTGCGACGGCAAACGGCCCGTGCAATCTTTGACAGGCCGCCTCTTGATGGGCAGGCGGGAACTTAAACAGCAGCAACTTCAACAGCATCGGTCCGTTATAGTCGAGGATGCCAAGGCCTACTACGACACTTTCCTCGACCAATCATTAAAGTCCATCTGCCCGTTGTATATACTCTGGTGGACCCAGTCCCTTGATCTTCCTCATTCCACCACACCGTTCTGAAGAAGCTCCCACCCTCAGTACCCCCCCTCTTCCTAACCCCGACCTCCTGCGAGCAATGTCAGCCACAAAGTCGAGCAGGTCAACCATTTGAGTCCAGGCCATCATGGCGGCGCGCTCGGGCCGTGTCAGCAGCCATCTTCACGAAAAGGTTGGGGTCGCGTACGGCTGCGAGCAGGGCCGGGGGCAATCGCGTCCGCCCCGCAGCCGCGCCGCCAGCCAGCACCGCTACGAGCGCGAGCCTGCGCGTGTTGGGTGGAGAATTGCCGCTGCCGCTGCTGAGGGGACATTGCCGCTGAGGAGAGAGGCCGGCTGGATCAGCCTCGCGAGGGTCTGGTAGAGGAGAGAAGCTTGGTGATGTCGGAGACCATGGGCTCGCCGTTGCGGCTGAGTTTGTATTTGCCGGCGGCAAGGACCGAGTTCTCCGTGACCTATCTTCGCTACCTGTTCATGTGCGCCCAAAGGTGGGCTCTATGCCGATATCTGCTCCTCCTCGCTCTTGTATCTTGCACCGAGGTATCCCCTCCTCCCTAGACGTGGTGGTCGGTGGAGGGACGTCGGGCGGCGGACTGTAACGAGTTAGCAGCCACGCTACTCTTCGACGGCTCTTTGCAGTCTCGATGTCTCCTGTTTCTCCGCTCTTTACTGAACGTCAGACCACGGTCTCTTCGCTTCCCCAACGAGGTTGTTGAGAGGGCAGAACGTGGGACGAGGGACGCAAGCCGGCGCACTGCCAAAGTTAGCGGCCGCCCTTGTTCTCTCTCTTCATGGGCCGCTTGATCAGCGTCTTTTACTCATCCACCCCAATCAGTAGACCAACATCTCTTAGTCTGCAGTCATGTTCTGGGCCGGCGTCTCTGCTCCTCCGCCCAAGTTGTCGGGCCAACGTATCTTGCCTTGTTCTTGGCCGCCGTGATAGAGGCAAGGATGCACTGCGAATGTGAGCCAGAATCAAGATGAGGTTGAATATCGTTGATATTAGCGTCTTTAAGGTGTAAGAACTATCGTCTCGCGTCTACGCTAACCAATCGGTAACTGTCTACTGGGTCCGAAGGTCACGTGATATGTCACGTGGCCAATCCCAGCTTAGTCATGGGACAGGGAGGCCGGCCGACAAGTCAGCGTCGAGGCCAAGGATAGATAGTATGCGTCAACGGTCTTGGGCCAGCCTAAATCTTGGATGTCGGTGGGTCAAGGTCCAGGGGCGTTCGAATCAACTGCTTTGAACCAGCCGGGATCAAGGCAATGAGCTCAAGTCGACTGCCTCATGTCGGCTGGATCAAGATCAACGATTGAGACTGTCCTGATCAGCCAGCGTCAAAGCCAAGGATATTTCGCGCCAACGGCCTTGAACCAGCCGGATTCAGGATCAGAGCGCTGGAGTCGATGGCCTCGTGTTAGCGGGATCAATATTAGAGACTAAGACTGTCGATGTTAACGAGATCAAGATCTGGGACCCTAGCTATCTATACCGGCTGGAGCCAAGAAAAGGGGAGTTGGAGTTACTAGCCAGAGTCAAAGCCAAGAGATTTCGAGTGATGATGAAATTGCTGTACCGGTCCGGCTCGCATATCGCTTATCAATTGTGGCGGTGAGGCGGGAGACTGGTTGAGTCTATGGAGGTCCATCGAGGCTGATCGGGAGGATGCCGTTGAGGCCGAGCGTACACAGGGACCCTGGTTGAGTAGATCTAGATAGCGGCGCTGCTATGGAGAGCCGGCTTTTGCCGGCAGATGAAGCCTATGCGCAACAGACCCAAGTCGGTCGGTTTGAAAAGCCAGGTAAATAAAAAGGTCATCCGGGATCAGATTTCAGTATACGATACCGCCTGATTTCAGCCTTTCAAGTCGGCTTAGAGCAGTACAGCGCTAATCATAAAAAAAATATGTAGATCTTAGGATCCGTGTACCGTTTATCTTCGGGCGTAGCGATGTCGGGGGTTTTGGGGTGCCTCCAAAAAAGGGCCACGTTACCATCTGACCTTGTTTTTGTTTGGGGTGCCCCCTAACCCCCCAACCTCACGTCACTCAAAAGTACTATAATAATAGCATATTAGGGGCAGTACATTAGGGCGGCAGGTTTTATTGTCCGTTCCCTAAGATTTATTAGTGCAAGCGCTGCAGATAGGATTTATTTTATCATACAAAAAGAAGAAGACTGCCAGAGTCTAAAATTAATATTCAGGACAGCCTAACAGTTCTAATTCGAGTTGACTGTCCCTGTCAGCAATGTCAAGAAGACCAGAAGTTTGGGTGGGCCGCCCGTTTTTCGCCAAAGATATACTGCTAGAATATCTGGAAGACCAGTGACTTTTCCAGACAGTAGCCACTCGCCATCTTCCTCATCTCCACCGCATAAGAATGAGGCTTGGGCTTATACGAGAGTAAGAGGGCGAAGAGTCCAAAGCTCTAACGAAACGGTTCGGCCGGGACGGGACCCGGAGCTGGAGCCGGTACCGGTGCTGAAGCTGGAGCTGGTGCTGGTGTTATAGTCGGCTAAGTCCTCTCCACGGGATTGAGCGCGGAGGCGATGAGCGCTGCCTCACTGAGCCCGAAACAACCGGCTTCTCGATAAACAAAAGAGCTTACAAGGTGGGCAAGCCGACATAAGGAAGGGAATGCCAGACAAGATAAAGCAGGCTACAGGCAGTATCTCGAAGCCAACGCACGCGCCTCTGGCAGCACGCTGCTAGGCGGTGGTTGAGAAAGGCAAGAGAGCCGTCGATGAACGTCTGGTCGGCGAACATGGCGCCCGTGCGCATATTAGAAAAGAAGTGCGGCGTAATGGATATCTTTTAAGATGCCGAAAAGAGTTCAGATGAAGAAATGATATAATAATAAAATAAAAAACATCAGACGACGGTGGGCAGACGAGCGCGACGACAGCAACGGGGGCCTCGACCTGGTCGGCCACATTGACCGGCCTTGCGGGAAGAGAATTGCCTTATTGGAGTAAGCTAGGCACAGCAGTTGTAATGATGGAGGAAGAGGGAGCAAGAAGGGGGCCGAGGCCTTTTTTTTGTGTGTATGTATGTATATGTTTTCGCGCAGAGCCGTAAATGGCTCACTTTTGTCCCGGCATATATTCTGATGATTTAATAAGGAGAGAGAGGAATGAGAGAAACGAAAATTACTGTAAATTCACTTTTGTCTTGGAATATATTCGGTGGACTTAATAAGGAAAGAGAAGAGAAAGAGGAGCAAAAATGAAAGCAGGTTGAAAACCATTGCTATTACTAGTTGAATGGGTGGGTGCCATAATCTAAAAGCTCAACAAACTGACTTTGATAGTAATTTGTCTTAACGTTGTTGAACTAGAAGATCTTGATGTCTGCTGAACATAATTATTGTATTTATAAATGCATTCCCCAATATTATAGCTAAGTTAAAGTGAAGTACTAGAGAGTAATAGGTTAAACTTAATGAAAAGCGTCGAGCACAATCATATTAGCTACAAATCTATTGGTACCAATGCAAAGACTATTTTCCCGAGGCCACACAGCTGCCCCCCCGCCTAAGGAGAGACTCCCCCCTAAGGCAAGAGTCCCCGCGCCGAGGGCCCCGGGCAGTCCCGCGCCCGTCACGCCGCCCAACAAGCCGCGTGTCATCAAGCCGCGTGTTACCAAGCCGCGACTCCCCTACAAGGCGAGAGTGCTTACACAGAGGGCCCCGGGCAGCCCCACGCCGGTCACTAAGCGGCCCAGCAGCACGCAAGCAGCGCCCTCCGACGGGCCGCCCCCCAGCGTCCTCGGCTGCACCGAGAGCTATGAGTCGCCCTTAGTATGTCCATAGCCTCTACACACGCCTCCGCTACGTGTCGAGCGCTATTGCTGACTACCTTGCGGGACCGTGCCTGCCAAGCAGCGTAGTAAGGCTCTTACTGTAAGGGCAAGGTTAAGGCAAATATAAAGGCAAAGCGGCAGGTCTTCCCCCTGATCTCTCTCTTCATTGCTTCTACATTTTTCTTCCTCTTCCTCTTCCACCGCTCCTAAACAGGGATTGTACGTAGTCATATAGTATCGATCGAAATAAGAAAGAACATCGCTGAGTTGGTAGCATAAGTCAAGGGGGAAGAATTCGAGAGATGGATGACTATACTACAAAGAATATGATGTTTCTCAAAGGAAGTGCTGTACAGTATGATGATTGAGATGAGGCGAAATAATTTTGATATCTGTCGGAAGTATATATAATGGCAGTAATAAAATAAATACGTAGATCATCGGGTATATAGACATTGATGTACTAGCCCCGACTATATAATCATTATAATCACTTTGAGCGCAGCGAGCCCGGTGGTCTGGGTGGTACCCCCAGGAAAAAGGACGTTTTACCTGTTAACCTTGTTTTTTCTGGGGGTACCCCCCAGACCCCCGACCTCGCTTCGCTCGAAATGAAATCTTTAAAGATAAAGAGGGTGTATATGAACGAATATTTCCGTATTATAATATAGGTCGTCTGTCTCTTCGGCAACGGGTGTTGATTATGGTGTTGCCTTTATTGGCTATCTGTCATCGTCTTAATTTATAGTAGATTTGGTGCGAGGACCGCAAAGGCGCCCGAGAGACAAACCAGGCCTTGTCATTTGCCGGTATAATGATTAATCTATAAGGGAAGGAGCAGAACCTGGATACGTTCATAAGCGGCGGGAGCAGTAAGGCTTAGACCGGATTCGCCGAGGGTGTGCCCGGCGGCAAAGACTCGATAAATGGTTTGCTCGGCGTAGCGACGTGCGTGGGCCTCATCGTTACCGGTGATTAGGGGGGAAAGGGACTTCAGAACTCCCAACGCAGCACCCACAATCGGATATCTGATCTCCAAAGTTCTGTTTTATCCGAGGGTAGGCACTCGAGGATAAGGGCTGCTACGGCTGGGAAAACCGGTGGTGTCTGTTTGCCTGTGTCATTGAAGGGAACTCCTTTTCCTACACATAGCTCCTCGAGTTCGTCTTCAAAAGAGCTATAAGGGCAGAGGTCGCTCAGTAAGTCGGCCACGGCAATCCAGGGGTTAGCAAGTTTCCAGAATATAACGATACCGGGCCTGCGTTGGAGGAGAATCAGGAGATATACGAGTCTTGCTGGTAAGGGGCTGCAATCCTTGCCGACCTGATAACGGAGCACGACGGGGTGGAACAAGCCTCTTCCGCAGGTACATAAATGGTGGGCAAGTAGCTGTACTATAAGCCGATAGGGGGGTTTGCTTTAAACAGATTGCTGTGAGCCGTAGAGGGTTCGCCTCGGTGAACAGATTTTGCTCGTAATCGACGCCACGCAACATCATGTGTTCCAGCAGCACACGCGTGCCCTGGGCCGGCGCGAGGGGATTCTCTAGTAGCTAAGAAAAGCGCGTTGGCGTGTCTGGTAGACATAGTAGCATATAGTCCACAGTTTAATACTAGGACTAGGAATAGATCAGCCTAACCATCAATCACCCATGGCCCTTTGTCGTGAGGCAGGAGCTACTCCGGATGGGGTGCCGTGTGCTGTGTCGATGCTATCGTTCAACGCGCCTTCATCCTAGTCTTCAAACAGGCCTCTCTAGCGCCTGGGACTGTCGTGATTGTCGTGATTGGATCCCGTACTGCCACTTCGCCGCTCGCACCGCATCAGGTACGCCGACATGACCATTTTGCGATCATTATTGCCGTCCTCTGCGTAATCAAGGTGCCGGCAGGGTCTATTCGTCCTTATGCTTGGCCGAGCTGCAGCACTCTGCGCTGTTAGTCCTCCGCTTCGTGCCCGTGGCAGATGTGGGAGCTTCGGCAAATAGAGCGTGCCCGCCTACTCCCGCTGCCAGCTTGGACTGGCCAGTCTGTCGTGCGTGTGATTGGTCACCACGTGTTGTGACCTTGACATTGTGGATTAAGGTTTGGCCGCTTTATACGCCCACCTATCGAGCGGGTGATATCCGTTTTGGCTTCACTCTACCCCGAGACTGCCGACTTGGCCTCATCTCGTGAGACAACGAGGGACGCTTGTACGTGACGGCAGGGACAATGCCCTTGCTATCAATGTGGTCCGTGGTGTTATATTGGAACTCGTCTGCTTTGATGCGGCTGGGCGATGAAGGCGGCCGTATAATAAGGAAGCTGAAAAGAGCAAGACAGTCAAGAGGTGGCATTGAAGAGGTGGAGTTCAAACGAGGCAAGACCGCAGAAGGCGGGACAAGAGTTAGCAGACGGTATCCAGGAGATCGAACGAGGCACGATTGGGGGACCTACAGGCGCATCCCCAGCAGCACCATCGCCGGGGCGCGCTGGGGGAACAGCGAGGGCCGAGTTGTCCCGCGCCATGGTGGATTATTAAGCGGCCTCCCTCCTAGCCTATCTCTCCTCGCCAGCATATATCGTCGCAATGGTCATAGTGGTGTTCATGACAGAGGATGTGGTGATCGCGGCCGCTGTGGTTGATGACTGGGGGAATGGCGATGTTTGCCGCCGCCCCGTCATTCCCTTCTGGTGAACCGCCGGGGTCCCTCGACATGTCTGGGCGCCGCTACTAGTTCGAGTTGTGACTGCCGTGTCTCTCCTTTGCCCTTCTTTGCCTTGTCTTCCCATCATCGCTGTTTCCCCGGCGGCCGGGAACTCGAAAGAGCCGGGAACGATCATCTCGTCGTGAGGGTCGATTGGTGACTTCGTTTGTGCGCGTGTGCGGCTTGATCTAGTCCGGATCGTCGCGGTGCTACGCCAGTAGGCGGTCCTCGCAGGCTGTTAACTGAAAATGCTCATTCCTCTCCTTGTACCACTGGACCTCGCTGTCCGTCTCGGTCGAGGTGTCGTGGGCCTTGCCCGTCGCCCAGGTCAGCCGCTAAAAGGAGACAGGCAGCAGGCGGGCTGGAGAACAGACGGCAAGCCAGGATCCCGCTCAGAACAAGCGGAGGCGACGCTGCCATCTGGAGACACCAAAGGAGTCAGTAAGGCTTCGAGCCCTGGGGCGTCGCGCTCGAAATAGTACTAGAATGGAGTCGAGGGAGGAGGGAGGAAACGTCTGGACCTTTTGTTCTACCAGTCAATCTGCATCATCCATCCGACAGCAACCCTCCCGTCCAGAGCGCTCAGGAGTCATCAGGGGGCTGAAGAGCCCCCTACAATGCCACGCTTATTTGATCAACAAAACCTGACACCCCTCTCCTGACTCAACGGATACAACGCGTCATTTTATTCCTAGCCTAAACGATAACGTCATCACATGCTTCCGACAGGCCGTTGAGCCGTCTCTGGCATGCCGGCGCCGTACGTTGCGAGGTCTGGGGCGTCCTTTTCCTGGGGGTACCCCCCAGACCCCCGACCTCGCTGCGCTCGAAGCGATGACACCGAACTACGCACACACTATATCGAGCGCAGCGAGGCTAGGGGGTCTGGGGGGTACCCCCAGGAAAAAAGAAAAAAAAGTACCAACTCCGCCCTCCTGGAGCGCCAGCCGGGCTCGAAAATAAGGCCGACGATGACGACTTACGCGACATGAACCGACGAACAATCGCGGAGCACGAGGCACGACACGATTCGGGCTTCCAGCACAACGTCCGAGTCGGATGTCTTGGTGGGATACAGCAGGTTCTTAGGTTTGAGGTCTGAAAACGCACCCGACCGCCACGTCCTGCCTTGTCATATCTTACACCACCCGGTCATGCGTTCTCCTGTTTCCCCCATTCCTCTCCCCCAGCCTTTTCCCTTCTGTTTGATTGTCCATCCTACCAGTCACCATGAGCGTTTGGCTCGCACGTGCCCAGGCAGCAGGGGGAATATCGGGGGGGTAGCAGGTTGAGCACTCTGGGTTGTGACATCTCTTGCCCGGCCTGTGCATGTCAGTCAGAATGCGTTTGATTCAACTAGGCCGTTCTTACGTCCGTTCGCACGTACTGCTCGCACGTGATCTTATAACAAGTAGCATCATCGCTGCAGTCCTTCGTTTCCCGAAACTCCAAGTGGCCACAGTCGTATTTGTCCTAAAAAACAATCAGCAATCAGTACATCGAGTATGCACTCACGATATAGTAGACATACGTAGATTTCGCACATATTCGCTGTAGGAACATAGTGGCGACGCCGTCACGAGAGATATACTCAGTTCTGGTCGACGGGAAAGCTCAAGGGAAAATAACGTTTCCTAATGATAATGCCGGATACATACCTGCGTGCCTCCATTAGAATGCCAAGCTTCGCATCCAACGTCTTTTAGCTTATCTGCTATCAATATAGCTCTAGTCTGCCTGCTATATGGCGACGAGTTTCAAATCAATCGAAGGTGCGCTTGATAGCCGCCCAGATAGCGAGTAGTCGAAGGCGAGATGTTCGAGCTACAGTGCTCGACTGCCCACGGACGTCAGAATCAGTGAAGGCAAAGCGCTTTTCTCATCTGTGTCTGCGCCCCAGCGTACCTCGTTCGCTTTCGAAAGCTTCTCCAAGCCGGCCGCACTTGTAAGATCATATCCACCACCATTAAAACAAACATGTAGAATGTCCCCTATAGCCCGTATATAGTATCTTCGAGCGGAGTGCGGTCGGGGGTGTGGGGGTTACCCCTAGAAAAGAGCATAGCATTTTAATCTTGTATTTTCTTTTTTGCTACGGCGAGTCGAACACTCACTAAATTATCTGTTCTCCCTTCATTTACTAGCTGTCGGACTGGAATTCGGTCCAATGGATACGTACGTAGAAGAATAGCGCCGTCGCGATCGTCAAAGTTAGCTTTGACGCCGTCGACAAATCCTTATCTTGATGAGCAATTCTATGAACCAGCCGTGGGTCCCTCCAACTACAAATACCAGGTCCTCCGCAGCTCTGTCTTCCGGTCATATCCTCCGCTCCTAGCCATCTACCATACAACTAGCAGCATTAATCTGAATATATATAGTTTTCACTGCGATGAATTGCATGTAAATTGCCGCCCTTGCGACTCATCGGATACTTCCCTGTTCCGATTCTCATTCTGGTATATATCCAGCTCTAAACGAGCCAAGCGCCCACAGACAGCAATTACCCAGGCCGAACGAACACGGGTATACAATTTTTTCAGGCCTGATTTTTCGCCTTCAAAAACCCAGCCGCTGCTCTCCTCAACAGTCTGACTTCGACCCTCTTCTCGCCCGTTCCCCCTCGCCTCTTCTGTTCTTTCGTCTCCCTGTTGACCTCTGTCGCATTCGATTATCCTCTCTCTCAACTCTATCGTATTCTGTTCTCTTCTGCCTCGCCTCCATTCTCTCCAATTATCTTCCTACCAAGCCACCGCAGACGTCGTCTCGGATGACCCCTAAGCCGGCCACGTCATCCATTCGACAACCGACGACAGCGAATACGGCTTGTAGCGCTTGACTACCACCATCGCCGTGGCCGGGATCGCCAACGCCAACGCCAAGGAGACGGCCGTCGCCCTGCTCTGCCTATTCAATCACTCCGACGATCCTGAGCATGCTAGGGGCCAAGCCGGCCCGGTGGTCCGGTCTGGAAAGAGAGCGCCCTTGATTTGCTCTTCATCTATAAGGACTCACAAACGAGTACGCATTCAGACTCAAATACGAGAAAAGCTCCAGCTCGAGCCACAGGCAAACAGCGGGTGGCTCCGGAGCGGCCAGGAGCCCGACGGCATCCACGCACATTTCGCCCTCAACGCGACCAGGGAGAAGCCGATCAGCCCCATCTGGGGGCGCCTGCGGTATCGGCTGACCGATACGGACGATAACCTCTTGCAGGTCGCGACGGAAGGCTCTGTCTTAGGCGCGGACGGACACATGGCATGCATGACCCATCCACCAGCGATCTGGACCGGAAAGTCAAATGGGCCCTGTTTGCGGCCTCTGGATCCGGTCGCGCCTGTAAGGAAAATGCACCTTCAAGCCGGACAAGCTCGGCCGGCAGATCAGCGATTTCTTCGACTTTCCCGCCTCAAGAACGCTATCGCCGACGCCATTGTCTTGACCGTCTTCGACCGCGCGCGCCCGTGGCTGATATCCGGTCCCCCTGGCCCTCTACATTCTCGGTTAAATTCCGACTGGCCATGGCCGAGCAGGCGAGTGGGCTAGAACTGCCCATCCCCCTCGGCAACCTAGGCTGCGTCGCTAAGGGTGGGTGCAGAGCGAAGCCAATGCGCAGCGCACGCTGACTATGCTGTTCACATTTTCGAAGACCCCCCAGTTAGCCAGTGCCCGCCTGATCTCTTCCACAAGCGCTTCCCGGAGCATTCCGACCACCCGGACGGGCTGGCCGATTGGCTCCAGCAGAAGAACCTGGCCACGCACGCGGCTGACACGTCTCCTGCCAGTTGAGCCCCGTACCTGCCCGCCTCCAAGGCGGCCGACGCCGAGACCGCGCGCTCTTGAAAGTCAAGCTCAAGCTCATGGCCCAGAGCGACACGGGGCCGGCCAGGTTATGGCTGCTCGAGCCGTGCTGGCTGGCTACGTTGGCCTGATGTATGCAGACCATGACATCGGCAGCTGGTCCTACGCGCAGCTAAGCACCATTCCAACGTCGCCATTTCGACCGGCGTAGGCTTCCGGCTACGAGCATGAGGCTTAGGGCTATGGCCGAAAAGTGCTGGATTGCGGCATCCCGAGGTGGTGGACGTACGTCCCCTATGGCCACGACGAGTAGGCCTTACTGGAGACCGGCTGCCAGCCGGAAAGGATGATGCTTCTTACACATCGTCGGCAACGAGTGGTTCGGCTGGCCCCAGTTTCAAGAGCACCAATCGGGCGCCGAGTCATCGAAGGAGGTAGACAACGTACGCGACACTGGGCACATATGTCGCGGCTATTATGCCGAGAATATTGCCTTCCGCGAAACCCGCGACGATCCCGGCGGTGTGGCAGCTGGCATGGAGGAGCCGGTGCCGAACATGTAAGTACCTCCCCGACCCCGATTTTATAATACCTTCGAGCGAAGCGAGGCCGGGGGTCTAGGGGGAACCCCCAGAAAAAAGTCGCTCTATTTCAACCTTCTTTTTCCTGGGGGTTCCCCCCAGACCCCCAACCTCGCTTCGCTCGAAGATGTGATACAATCGAGGTCAGTCAATAAGCAGTATACGCATGTTTATTTTGCGATTGGCACTGCTCTTGCACAAGAGCTAGACGCCCCCGCCACTCGTTGGAATGATTAATGGTCGATCGCATCTGGGTAGGTTACTTGACTCGAGAAGAAATTCGAGCCAAGCCGTACAACGCACATCTGGAGAACTGTAGGACGGCAGAGATAGCCACCCAGGAAGAAGCCACCCAGGAAGATACTATGAAGCGAAAACCAAACGCCCTTCCCCCATGATGCACTGATCATACTAACACGAGATCTCACATCTCGTCCCAGTTCTCATTCTTCTAACAGAACTCAGCGGCATCGCTCACCAGGCTTCCACCCCTCGCATTGCCCAGAGCCACATGGATCCAACACACGCCTTAGCAAGACAACCGCGGTGCTATCCGAGTTTTTACCGTCATGCCGAGACACGGGTTGATCGCAATCTCTTTTCTGTCCACCACGGTCGATGCAGTGCTCGCCCGCCTTTTCGAGCACCGCCTCCCACGCAGTGTCAGTCGTGGGGAAGCTCCCCGAAGCCGAGGCTGGGCTACATCATCAAGCACTTGTGCTGACCTTAGGAGTCTGCACCAGCTGAGGAAAGAAATCAATCTTCCCGTCATTCTTCTGCAGTACTCCTCGTCTCATCAAGCTCGTAGATCGATATTCAGGTGCGGGCAATTGTGCGCGTTCGAGTGCGCGTTCGATCTACGAGAATACGTGGAGAGCTCACAGCCAGGCAGTAGACACAAGCAGACAAGCAAATGCAATTCTCTGCAATAAGCGAATGCATACGCCAAGATACTCGTCTTCCAGTCTTCCCTTGTCTTCCCTTTTCTATCTTTCTCCACAACCACACGCCCGATTGACTTGGTTTTTCGATATTCGAGATCTCCGGGAGGCCGTTCTGGGCATTTCAATGGGCCAAGAGTCAATGTGCTTTAACAAGGCTGTTGAGATATCGCAAAAAGTAGATTGTAGTAATTGATGATTGCACTGCATTGCAAAGAGTGGCGCAAGTGGCGCTCGCTGATCTCCAGCCACAGCTTAGCCCACATACGGCGCCGCTTTTAGTTGTGGGAAAAAGGAGGGGCTAGGTGATTACCTAATAAAAAAGGAGGGGCCAACTGATTACCTTATCGCCCATCATGCAGCTGCGTGCTGTATGCTGACGTTGCATGATCGAAGCTCGAGTCCTTTTTTTTTTTCTATCTTCGGATGCAGCCGCATTGGAAGTTTTGGTTATTTGACACCGCCGAGGTGCTGTCCCGCGATCCATCCTAATTATATATATTCTCGTTCGTCTCTCTGCCCTCGCTATTCGTCGGCGTCTTTTCTGGCATTTCCGTTTTCCATTTCGCATTCCGCATTCACCATTCGGCGCCCTCTCCATTCCATTCCCCGACCAAAGCCACTGATGTTTCTCAAGGCCCACCGCTCTCTCCTCTCCCGACGGGCCCAGCTCCCTGTCCCTTCTTGACCGGCCCGGCGCGCGAGTTCCTTTTAATGTCCCTCCCAGCCAGCACATGCGCACGTCAGCGGGCCGATGACCAGCACCACGACGACGCTGCCCGTCGCCATGTCTCGGCGTTCTTCCCTCCGCGACCCTCCCCGCCTCCCCACTACGATTCCGTCCCGGCCACACTCGCGCCTACGACAGACACCGCCCTAGCGCCGCGGCCCCCCAGCTATCGACGCGCGCTCTCGGCGCGCCAGTCCGACTCCCTCTCCGATGCGCCCACCGCCAGCAATCCTCTGCAGCTGACCCAGCCAGCTCGCGCGAGCGACGCCGGCTACAAGAGAAAGCGAGACGGCAGTCGAGGAGGGGGAGAAGGAGAACAAGGTGAGGGGGCCGGACATGGCGCCAGAGACAGCCGTGACCCAGGCGCCGCAGCGCTGCCGGCCTCGTCCCTGTCGGCCTCGGTCCTGCATCCGCGCGTTGCCGTCATGCTTGGCGTGCCGTCGGGCTGGCACCCCGTGCTGGTTCTCTTCCGCCTCTCGTCCATGGCCCCGGCCGTCAAATGGGGCCTGCCGACGGCCGTGCGCCTGCTGCTCCAGCTCAAGATGCTGTTCGTCGACGGCGAGCGCTCCATCGGCAGCCGTGACCTGTCCCAGGAGGCGCGCCTGCGCGTCAGCGAGACCTTCTTGGCCATCATATGGGTGCGTGTGTGCCTGCCCATTGCAAGATGGAGAGGGAGGAATGCGTGACGGCTGACACTTCTCCTTCTCCCATCCAGTGCGGATCGTCGGCCTATCTGTCCTACTTCTTCACCGACTGTCTCATGTCCCGATGGCGAGTACCGCGGCTCCTCCGGAGGTCCAAGCATGTATATGGCCCCCCTTCCTTGGCTGACACCATTGCAGGCTGGTCAACTACACACCGCAGGCGACGCTCGTCCGGCTCATCACCGTTGTTCTTCTCAACTACCACGCAACCTTCCTGGTGCTGTACCTGTGCGGCTGTTTGGAGGACCCCCGGCTTCACCTGCCGGCCTGGGTTGCGCTTTCGACCGTATGCCCCATCAGCCCGATTTCTAACCACTGCCCATGAGTCTTCGCTGCCCATGAGTCTTCACTGCCCATGAGTCTTCGCTGCCCGTGCTGACCATCGCTGCCCGTGCTGGCCGACGCCGAACCTGTGCCAGACCCTCACCGTCCTGTACCACGTCACACAAAGAAAGATCAACATCCGCAAGGAGACCAAAATGTCCATCAGCGTCTTCTCCATCGCAAGCTACATCAGCATGGTCATCATGCTCTGGATGCAGTACCTCAACCGCACCGACATCCCCGACATTCCCATGGCCTCGTATGCCCGCTGGTTCTGGCAGCAGGCCAGGCGCATCGCGCCCATGCTCCTCGGAAACGCAACCAACAAGCTGTGATACGTTGGGGGGGGGACTGATCCCGGGGCTGGGTGCATGCTTGGTTCACATTCCATCCCCGCCGTGATGGGTGTCTGAGTGCCCGGATTTGGCTACAAGCGTGAAACTGGGTATTTTTTCTGATTCATGGGTTCGCAAGGCTGGTCAGGCCATTGATAACAGTACTCTATTTAATAACTTGGGTTTTCTGGTCACGGATAAATTTAGAGTTCGGGTTTGCCTTCGAGAGCGTTGTCGGCGCTGGTTTAAAAGATGGTAGACCCGCTTGCGCTCGCCTGTTCCTGATCACGTCATTGATTGAGCACTTATCAGATCACTTATCCGCACTATCGATTGTCACGATAGCTTATCTATCGGGCCGCCTGCCTGCCGGATTGTACCCCGCCCCATCAACGCGGGGCGAGCGGGGCGATTGAGCGGGGCAATTGAGCGGGGCACTTTTGCATTCACACATCTGGGCGAGTGCCTCGCTCCCCTTCTTTTTCCTTTGTCAATCGTGGCTTCTAGCTCGACCAGCCCCAGCGAACAACAATTCCCTTCAATCAATCAATCAATCAATCAATCCCTGCAGTTGAGGTATGGTCTATTCAATGCGTTGACAACGGCGATGCGATGCAACCCGCTGTGCGCGATGCGGCTGCAACGGGCTTCAATCCCAGGCACAGTCAATCACAAAATAAACATGCAGATCCTAGAGTCCATTTTACAGCTCGCCTTCGAGCGAAGCGAGGCCGGGGGTCTGGGGGGACCCCCCGGGAAAAGGCCGCCTTACCTTTGATTTTTTTTTTTCCTGGGGGGTCCCCCCAGACCCCCGGC
>WXYE02251451.1:0-16937 GCA_011319275.2 Echinosphaeria canescens | reverse complement strand
TTTCCATAAGGTCTCTCCAGTCCTTTATATCTTCAGTTAATCCTAGTGCTTAGGCCTTAAATAAAAATGCACGGTCTTTTTCCGATAATACCCTTATAAATACCTTTGTCAAAAAGTTACGACGCGGTCTATCTCTCGCTCGACGACCAGTTCGACCGCGCGAGCGACATCTATCTCGGCAGCTATACCCCGCATGACGGCCTGCTCTCGCCGCCGTCCTTCGCGCCGGGCGCCAGCTATACCGGGAGCCGCAGCTTCACCCTGCCGGCGGGCCTGACCGGAAGCTACCATGTCGTCGTCATCACCGATGGCGGCGGCGCGATCGCGGGTGACGCGAACGGCGCCAACAATGTCCGAATCTCGACGGAGACCGTCGAGATTCTCGCGCCGCAGCTCGTGGATCTCGTCGCGGGCTCGGTCAACATTCCGGCCAGCGCCGTGCCCGGAACCAGCGCGACCTTCAGCTACACCGTCTCGAACCAGTCGCAGAACGACGCGCAGGGCCGCTGGACGGACGCGCTCTATCTGTCGACAGATGATGTCTGGGGAGTCGGCGACATCCTGATCGGCCGGGTGGCGCATGCGGGCGGCCTAGCCGCCGGCGGCTCCTACACCGCGACGCTGACGGCGCCGCTCCCGGCCGTCTCGCCGGGCGAATACCGCGTCATCCTCCGCAGCGACATCCTGAATGCGGCGCCGGAAACCGACGAGGCGAACACTTTCGCCGCCTCCGCGCAGCTCACGGATGTCGATGTGCCGGAATTGCAGATCGGCACGCCTGCGACCGGCGCGCTGCGGGCGGGGCAATCGGCCTTCTACAAGGTCGAGATCGGCGCCGGAGAGGCGTTGAAGCTCGATTTCGCCAATGGTGGCGGCGGCAATGTCGATACGCAGTTCACCGTTCGCTTCGGTGCGATGCCGACCGCGACGGAATTCGACTATATCGCCTCGGAGCCGTTCGCCGCCGGACAGTCCATCGTGATCCCGGTGACGCGCGCCGGCACCTATTACATCCAGGCGCTCGATCGCAACGGGTTCACGAGCTATTCGGTCAGCGCGACGGTCATCCCGTTCTCCCTGACATCGGTGTCGGCGGCCACGCTGGGCAATGCCGGCAGCGCTACCGTGAAGATCGAGGGCGCGCGCTTCAGCGAGAACACGCAGTTCAGCCTGATCGCGCCGGACGGCTCTCTGCTCGGCGCCATGACGACGCTGGTCACGGATGCCAGCACCGCCTTCGTCAACTTCTATCTCCAGGGCGCTGCGACCGGCACCTATAGCCTCGTCGCGACGGATGGCGACGAAGTCGCGTTCCTGCAGGACAATGTAACGATCGTCGCCGGAACCGGTGCCAAGGGCAATGTCGGCATCGAGGGGCTGGGGCCGATCCGCACGGACAGGCCGACCCCGCTCGCGATCAGTTACGGCAATTCCGGCGACGCCGACATGATGGCGCCGCTGCTTTATGTGACGGGCGACGACAGCGTCAGCTTCGGCAGCGACAGCGACAACCTGCGCAAGGGGCCGATGATCTTCATCGGCGCGAGCCTCGACGGCGCAGCCGATGTGCTTCGCCCCGGAGAGAGCGGCACGGTCGGCTTCGTCCACGCCTCGTCCGGCGTCAGCCACCAGATCGTCAATCTCACCGTCGATTCTTTCATCTCGACCCAGACCGGCTACACGATCGACGACTGGTCGGTGATCGAGAAGGCGGTCCGTCCGGATGGTCTGACCGATGCCCAATGGTATCCGTTCTGGCTCAACCTGAAGCCCTTCCTCGGCACCACCTGGGGCTCCTTCGTCACCGCGGCGAACGTCATCATGACGGAGGTCTCGCCCGACGGCGAACCGATCCGCGACATGCGCCAACTGCTCAAGGCGGCCTACGACATCAACCCGCTGTTCACGCCGTTCACGGCGGTCACCGGCACGTTGCGGCAGGCGACGGACGGCATGGCCATCGCCGATCAGGAATTCTCGATCTACCGCGTCGGCTCCGCCGGCATCGTCTATGCCGGCTCGGCGACGACCGACCACTCCGGCAATTTCACCTTCCTGAATCTGCAGGGCGGCAACTATTTCTTCCTGTTCGACGGCGATGCCGATATCGGCTTCGACATTGACCGCGACGGTACGGTGGACGATGCCGCGCCCGGAATCGAGGTCGACTACGACGGCGTCAGCGGGGTCAATCTCTACGCCAAGCGGATCGTTCTGCAATCGGATCTCGACCAGGATTCCGACCCGCTGCTGGTCCAGGGCACGGACGGCAACACGCATCTGTTCTGGATTCGCAATGGTGCGCTCTGGCACGCGGTCTACGAGAACGGCGCCTGGGCCGATGCGGCGGAAATTCCCGGCACGGCCGATGGCTCCGGCTTCCAGGTCGCGGCGTCCGACAAGCTGATCGACGGGGCCACGCCAGGCTTCGTCATCACCTTCCAGGAGGATGGCGACGGCGCCGTCAACGGCTCGGATATCTACTACATCGTCGGCCGGATCGGCACGGGCGGGCTCGAATGGTCCTCCGCCGTCAACCTGACGCATAACGACCTGAGCGACGACGGTGCTGCGGTCGCGGTCGGTGCGGATGGGCGGATCATGGTCGTCTACCGCAGCGAAGACGACAGCATCACCGACGACACCGATCTCTACTTCCAGTCGGTGCCGCTGCGCGCCGAGGATCTCGACTTCGAATCCGCCTGGGATCTGGCCGTTCAGCAACTCGTCGAGGCCATGCAGCAGGGCGACCTCTCGCTTGAGGCCGCCACCGGCGCCGGCTACCAGTTCGACTTCAAGCTGAAGAAGGTCGAGATCCCGCTGATCGGCGAGCTCGAGACCAAGATCACCGGCGAGCTGACGCCCAATCGCACCGACAAGAAGATCGATGTGATGGGCAAGCTGAAGATCGAAGGCACCTACGGCAAGGAGGGCTTCGGTAAGCAGGAGCGCAGCCTCAAGACCGCCGCCAGCTTCAGCTATACCGCGAGCTGGGAATCGAGCGGTGGCTGCGATCCGCACTGGAATTTCACCAAGGCGGTCGCTCAGGGTGGCGTCGAGCAGACTTTCGAGACGTCGCTGCCGATGGAGGATCTGCTGATCGAGGTCGCTCCCGCAGCGATCCCGATCATCAAATTCCTGGCATGGGCGGACCTGTTGAAGGCGACGACAAGCTTCGGCGTCACCTTCGGCGCGTTCGGCACCTGGCAGTGGAACAAGGAGGCGCCGCCGGTTCGCTGGTCGAAGCCCGACAGCTCCTCGCTGACCTTGACGGTCGCGCTCTACGACAAGGCGGAGCTGAAGCTCGGGACCGATAATTTCGGCTCGGTCGGCTCGATCAAGGCCGAGATCAAGGTACAGGGCACGCTTCTGCCCAACGCTTCGGTCGACAGCGTCACGAGCACCATCGAGATCCTAGTCCAGTCCAAGTACAACAAGTTCAACCAGGGCTTCAAAGTCGTCATCAAGAATGGCGTGCCGATCTGGAGCAAGCCGAGCGACGCCGAGCTCTCCGCGGCCGACGACGACAATCCCTATATGATCGAACTTGTCGACGCGCCGGAACTCTATGGTGGCACGGGCAACGATTATTCCAGCAACGGCGTCTCCGCGCTCGATGCGAATATCGGGCAGAACGTCACGAACGACACGCCGGCGACCGTCGCGACCGCGCCGAACGGCCATATCTTCGCGGCCTGGTCGCATGCCCTCCCGGCGGGCGTCGAAGGCGACAGCATCGTCCAGATCGCCGAGTTCGACGGCACGTCTTGGAGCACGCCGGTCGACTTGCCAGGCAGCGCCGGGACCAATGGCAAACCGGTCATCAGCTTCGACGCCGCCGGTCGCCCCGTGGTCGTATGGTCGCATTCCGATCCGATCGCCTTGCCGGAGCAGGCGGAAGGCCGGGTCAGCAACGAATATCTGGCGGCCTACAACGCCGCGACGCAGACCTCGAACATCTATTCGGCGACCCTGGTCAACGGTGTCTGGACGACGGCCACGCCCGTCGCAGTCGTCGCTAATGCAGACGAGAGCCCGACGGTCTCTCTGATCGGCGACAAGCTCGTGGCTGCCTGGTTCAACCGGGACAGCGAGACCGGCATCGACCACGTCATGGCGGCGATCTGGAACGGCACCGCCTGGTCGGCGCCGATGAATCTCGGCGAAGGCGTCGTCAGCGGCAAGCTGTCGATTGGCTCTGTCGGCGGAGCGCCGACCGTGTTCTGGTCCGAGCAGTCCGAGCGCGCCGACGGGCTGCACCAGACTGTGCTGATGTCCAGCCGCTTCGACGGCACGGCCTGGACCGAGATTCAGGCTTTCGCGCCGCAACTCCTGGCGCTGCGCGTCGCGGTCGAGGACGGCGCCGAGATCGCCGCTGCGGCCTCGGCGCTGGTCGGCAGCGACCAGTCCCTCGAAATGGCGAGCCAGGAGGCGGACGACTTCTACGGCGCGCCGCCGCCCGACCCCGGCCAGCAATGCGACCCCGACCCGAACAACAATCATAATGGCGGCGGCGGTGGCGGTGGCGGCGGCGGGGGAGGCGGCAGCGAGGAGATCATCAACCCGCACGACCCGAACGACATGGTCGGCCCGGCCGGTTTCGGTCCCGAGCAATTTGTCGGCGCAGGACAGAAGCTCGGCTACAGAATCAATTTCGAGAACGACCCGGCGGCGACCGCTCCAGCCCAGGAAGTCGTCATCACCCAGCAACTCGACACCGATCTCGATGCCCGTACCTTCCGTGTCACGGGCTTCGGCTTCGGCGACCAGTATGTGCCGTTGACGGGAACACAGGCGTTCTATTCCGGCCGGATCGATCTGACGGCCACCAAAGGCTATGTCGTCGATGTGACCGCCGTGGTCGATGTCACGACCGGCATCGTCACCTTCACGCTGAAGGCGATCGATCCCTTGACCGGCGAGCTGCCCGCCAATGCGCTGCTCGGCTTCCTGCCGCCCGAGGACGGTACCGGCCGTGGCCAGGGTTTCGTGTCCTACACCGTGCGTGCCAAGGCGGACGCCCCTTCAGGCACCGTCGTCGACGCCCAGGCGCGCATCGTGTTCGATACCCAGGAACCGATCGACACCCCGGCGATCTTCAACACGCTCGACGCGGATGCACCGGTCAGCGCCGTCACGGCGCTGCCGGCGGAGAGCGCGGCTTCCAGCTTCACGCTGTCCTGGTCCGGTACCGACGAGGAGAACGGCTCGGCGCTCGCGACTTACACGATCTTCGTTTCCGAGGATGGCGGCGCCTGGACAGGCTGGCTCTACGACGTCACCGACACCTCGGCAGTGTTCGAGGGGCAGGCGGGGCACAGCTATCGCTTCTATTCCGCGGCGAAGGACAATGCCGGCAATGTCGAGGTGGCGCCGGTTACTGCCGACGCGACGATCCGCATCGGCGGCGAGGCCGGCGCGACCTTGACCGGCACCGTCTTCACCGACAGCGACGGCGACGGCGTACTCGACGCCGGCGAGGCTGGCAGCGGCGGCTGGACGGTGTTCATCGATACGGATGGCGACGGCGTGCGCGACGCCGGCGAGAATGCCGCCATCACGACCGCCGACGGACGCTTCTCCTTCGGGAATCTGTTCGCCGGGACCTATGCCATCGGCGTGGAAGCGCGCGCGGGCTTCGTCGGCACGACGATGCTGACCGATCGCATGGCGACCGTAGCGGCGGGCGCGACGGTCGATCTTGCCCTCGGCCTGTTCCAGAAGGGCTCGATCTCCGGGACCGTGTTCAGCGACGAGAATTTGAGCGGCGTCCAGGACACCGGCGAGAGCGGTCTCGCCGAGCGCACGGTCTATATCGACGCGGATGGCGACGGCACCCTGGATATCGGCGAGGTCTCGACCGTCACCGATGCCGACGGCCATTACAGCTTCACTGGTCTCGGGCCGGGGACCTATACCGTCCGCGAGGATCTGCCGGATCATTGGGCGCAGCTTGCGCCGGCCCAGACCGTCACGATGACGAGCGGGCTCGCGGCGAGCGGACGCAACTTCGCCGATATCGCGCTGGCCACCGTTTCCGGCCGCGTCTTCGAGGACAGCGACGGCAACGGCGCCCGCGACAATGGCGAGCCGGCCCTGATCGGCCGGACCGTCTTCCTCGATGCCGATGCCGACGGCGTGCTGGATTCGGGCGAGCGCTCGACGGTGACCGGCGAGGGCGGGACCTACCGCTTCGACGATGTGATGCCCGGCAACTACACTATGCGTGAGGTGGTGCCGCAGGGCTGGATCGAGACCTATCCCGGACCGGGGCCGCTCGACGTCGCCGTCTCGGCCTCCGAGATCGGCCTCGAACTGCCGGATCTCGAGCTCTCCGCTACCGTCACGCCGGCCGGGCAGTCGGATGCGCTCTGGGCGAGCCTGCTGACCGGGCTCGACGCCTATCGTTCCGATCCGCGCTTCGCGGGCTATGACGGATCCGGCGTCACCGTCGCCGTGATCGATAGCGGCATCGATCTCGACAATCCCTATTTCGGCGTCGACGAGGACGGTGACGGCATCGCCGACAAGATCGTCTATTCCTACGACTTCGCCGACCGCGATGCCGATGCGTCTGACATGCTCGGCCACGGCTCGAATGTCAGCAGTATCATCGCCGGGTCGGGCGGCGGCTACTCGGGCGTGGCGCCGGGAGCTGATATTGCGGCGCTCAAGGTCTTCACCAATTCCGGCCGCGGCACCTTCGGCTATGTCGAGCAAGCGCTGCAATGGGTGCTCGCCAATGCGGACACCTACCATATCGACGTCATCAACCTCTCGCTCGGCGACGGCGGCAACTGGCAGAACGCCGCCTCGCGCTATGGAATCGGCGACGAGCTCGCGGCGCTGGCGGCGAAGAACATCATCGTGCTCGCTGCCGCCGGCAACAATTTCTACACGTTCGACAGTACGCCCGGCGTCTCCTATCCCGCCGCCGATCCGAATGTGATCGGCGTCGGCGCAGTCTGGAGCGGCGATTATGGCGGGCCCTGGCGCTTCACCAACGGCGCGGTGGATTACGATACCGATGCCGACCATATCGCCAGCTTCTCGCAGCGCGATCCCTCGCTGGTGGATATCTTCGCACCGGGCGCACGCCTGACCGGCGCCAATGCGACCGGCGGCAGCGGCACCATGCAGGGCACGAGCCAGGCCACCGCCTATATGTCGGGCGTCGCGGCGCTGGCACAGGATCTGGCGCGAAATGTCCTCGGTCGGACATTGACCCCGCGTGAGTTCGCCAGCCTGCTCGCTGCCTCTGGTGAGGTGATCGTCGATGGCGACGACGAGAGCGACGACGTCGTCAATACCGGCGCATCCTACCGGCGCGTCGATATCGAGCGCCTGGCCGAAAGCATCCTCGCGCTCGGCTCGGCGGCATCGCCCGGCGGCGACACGCCAGGCACAGACGGTGGATTGTCCGGCGGGGGAGCGGTCGTCGTGGCCAACGGTCACGCGCTGACGATAGGCGCCGGCGATGTCGTCATCGGCGTCGATTTCGGCGAGTTCAAGCTCGGCTCCATCGCCGGGACGGTATTTGACGACGTCGATACCAACGGCATGCAGGGGCAGGGCGAGGCCGGTCTCGCCGGGCGCACGGTCTTCCTCGATGCCAATGGCAACGGTAGTCTCGACGAGGGCGAGCGCTCCGTCCTTTCGTCCGGGGAGGGCACCTATCGCTTCGATGGCCTTCTCGCCGGCTCCTATACGGTGCGGAGCGTGGCGCCAGACGGCTGGGGTTCGACAGGCACGACGACCCCTGTCTCCATCGTCAGCGGCACGGAAGCGGCCGTCTCCCTCGGCAGTCATCAGCTTGCGGCGACCAATCACGCACCGGGCGCCGTGGCCGATGCCTATACGACGGCTCAGGACACCCCGCTGACCATGGCCGCCCCGGGCCTGCTGGCCAACGACACCGACGCCGACGGCGATGCGCTGGCGGCGATCCTGGTGGACGGCCCCACGCACGGCACGCTCGCCCTCGCGGCCGACGGCTCCTTCGTCTACACGCCGACAGCCGGCTATGCCGGAGCCGACAGCTTCACCTACCGTGCCAATGACGGCCGGGACGACAGCGCGGCCGCAACCGTCGCCTTGACCGTCACGCCCGCCCAACCGCCCGGGAACCACGCGCCGGGCGCCGTGGCCGATGCCTATACGACGGTGCAGGACACACCGCTGACCATCGCCGCACCGGGCCTGCTCACCAACGACACCGACGACGATGGGGATGCGCTGACGGCGGTGCTGGTCAACGGTCCGGCTCACGGCACGCTCGCTCTCGCCGCCGACGGCTCCTTCGTCTACGCCCCGATTGCCGGCTATGCGGGTTCCGACAGCTTCACCTACCGGGCCGATGACGGCCAGGACGCCAGCGCGATCGCGACCGTCGCACTGACCATCACGCCGGCCCAGCCTCCGGTGAACCATGCCCCGCACGCGATCATCGATGGCTATGTCGTGATCCGCGACACCACGCTGACGGTTGCTGCGGCCCGAGGCATGCTGAGCAACGATACGGATGCCGATGGCGATGCTCTGGCGGCTTCGCTGATCAGCGGTCCGGAGCACGGCAATCTGACGATGCAGCCGGACGGCAGCTTCACCTATACGCCTGAAAGCGGCTTCAGCGGCATCGACCGCTTCACCTATCGGGCAAGCGACGGTGCTGCGGCAAGCGACCCCGCGACCGTTGTGCTGATCGTCGGGACGGTCTCCGGCGCCGCGCCGAATTCGGTATCGGGGCCGGCTGCGGACGGGACGACGTCGGACTCGGAGTCGGGCTCTGCGTCGGGCACGACATCGACATCGACCCGGCCACGCGGTGGCGGCGGCGGTGGCGGTGGTGGCAGCGCGTCGGCGCCACGGTCCACTTCCTTCTCGAACGACAACACCTCGACGGTCTTCAATACCGGCATGTTGAATTCGCTGCAGTCCTCCCTCGCGTCGCTGTCGGCCCAATCCAGCTATGGCGGGACCGGCGGCGCGACCTATCTCAGCGGCGGCGGCACTCCCGGCGGTGGCGGCCGGGCAGGGGGATCCTACGGGCCACGCGATGCCAATTACGCGGTCCAGATTCCGGCCGGTTCGGCCTCCAGCATCGCGTTGTCGGACCTCATCGCCGCGGTGCGGGCGCGGCCGGGCGCAACGATCGAGATATCCGAGGAGACGCGGGCCTGGGGCTCGATCCGCGTCGACCGCGAGAACGGCAAGCTCGTCGTCGAGCCGTCCTACACGTTCTTCGGCGGCAGGCGGATCGGCTACACCGTGATCGACGGAGACCGGAAGATCGAAGGTGCCATCTTCGTCGACATCCACGGCGGACGCGATGCGATGCTGGAGGTCAAGGGCGGACCTTTGACGATCAAAGCGCGAGACCTGCTGGCGGGCGGCGCGGGGCAGAACATCGTCAGGGTCGCTCAGGCCGCGCATGGCAGCGTGGTCTTCGATGCCGCTAAGGGCGAGGTGGTGTTCACGCCGGAGCCGGGCTTCTCCGGGCAGGGCAGCTTCGACTATGTCACGAGTGACGGGGTCACCGTCCATGTCTTCGTCAAGATCGGCAACAAGGACGCCCGCCTCGCACCGAACGGCGCCTCCTGGATACCCGCGCTTCTGGCCTTCGGATCGGCGGCGAGCGTGCGTCGCTCCGAAGTCGTCGCGCGCCGCAAGGAGCGTTTGTCGAAGGATGCCGGCCGCATGGCCGCCTTCTCCGATATCGTCATCGCTTTGGAGCGGCCCTTGGACGATGTGACGTTCCGGATCGGGGCGCAGTCCCGGCGGGCCGCCGAGACCGAGCATCTCGGGCCAAATGCCAGCTACCGCCTCGACCTGAGATGAATTCCGAGCGGCCGGAGCGAACACAGGCTGCGCCGCCGGGCGGTCTCGCCTGGGGCGACCTCACCGCCGCCCGCTCGGCCAACCGGTTCTGCCGCGCGTGGCTTTCGCTGCAATGCAGCCGCATTCCGCGCGCCACCGCCGCGTTGCTCCTGCTGCGGGACGATGATGGCCGCTTCGCACCGGCAGCGGTCTGGCCGGACCCCGCACAGGACGTGACGCATCTCGGCAAGGCGGCCGAGGCCGCGTTGCGCCAGGGCGAGGCCGTGATCGTGAGCGATCGCGTGCTGCAGGTCGCGATGCCGGTGTTTCTCGACGCTGCGGCAGAAGGCGTCGTCTCGGTCGGCTTTGCCGAAGGCGCCGATCCGGCAGCCGCGCTCGACCAGCTCAGATGGGGCTCGGGCTGGCTCGAGGCGCTGCTCTATCGGCGCCGGTCCAGCGGCCGCGAGTCCAGGTTCTCGGCGGCGACGTTCAGCCTCGACATGCTGGCCGCCGTCGGCCGGCACGAGCGGCTGCGAACGGCATTGGATTCGCTCTGCGCCACGCTCGCGACGCGGCTCGCCTGCCGGCGCGTCTCCGCCGGCGTGTTCAAGAACAGGCGAATCCGGCTCTCCACGATCTCGAACACCGCGATCCACGACCGCAAGCACGATATCGTCGAAGCGGTCGAGACGGCGATGGAGGAGGCGGCCGACCAGGGCACGACCTGCACCTGGCCGGCTCGCAAGGACGACCGGGCCATCATCCTGGCCCAAGCGGAACTCGGGCGCGCTGCCGGAGCCTCGTCGGTCGCCACCGTGCTTCTGCTCGCCGACGATGCGGTCGCGGGCGCGCTCACCCTGGAGCGTCACGAAGGCCAGCCCTTCACGGCAGACGAGATCCTCGGTCTCGAATCGGCCGGCGCCCTCCTCGGACCGCAGGTCGCGGCAATGATCGAGGCCGATGCGATCGTTGGCGGCCGCGCCGGGCGGGTCGTCGCCGACTGGACGAGGAAGCTGTTCGGGCGCCGGCATCCGGCAATCAAAGCCGCCGCTGTCCTGCTCGTGGCCGTGATGGCATGGCTCGTCTTCGCCCGGGGCGATTTCCGGCTCTCTTCCAAGGCCGTTGTGGAAAGCCGGATGCAGCGCGCCGCGGTCGCGCCATTCGACGGCTTCATCGCCCATGCCGAGGTCCGCGCCGGCGACGCCGTCCGCAAAGGCCAAATCCTCGCCAGTCTCGATGATCATGACCTCGCGCTCCAGGCCGTGCGGGTGCGCAGCGAGCGCGCGCAGAACGCGTTAAAATACGATGACGCGATGGGCCGGCATGACCGGCCCGCGGCCCGTCAGCTCGCGGCCGCGATCGCCGAATCGGACGCGCAGCTCACCCTGGTCGAGGATCAGTTGGCGCGCGCCAACATCGTTTCTCCGTTCGACGGGGTCGTGATTTCAGGCGATCTCAGCCAGATGTTGGGCTCGCCCGTCGAGCGCGGCAAGATGCTGTTCGAGGTCGCGCCGCAGAACAGCTACCGGGTGGCGTTGCAAGTGTCGGAGCGAGACATCGCCTTCGTGACGCCGGGGCAGAGCGGCACGCTCGTCCTCTCCGGCCTGTCCAACGAGGCCTTTCCGATCGTCGTCGACAAAGTGACGCCGGTCGCGACCTCGGCCAACGGCCAGACCAGCTTCCGTGTCGAGGCCGCGATAGCGGATCCCGACAATCGCATGCGCCCCGGACTGGAGGGCGTCGGCAAGCTCGATGCCGGCCGTCAGCCGATCTTGTCGATCTGGCTGCGCTCGCTGATCGATTGGGCACGTCTGACGCTGTGGACCTGGCTGCCGTGAGCGAGCCGTTCCTCAGCAGCGACTGGCATCGCATTGCGGAGCTGAAGCCGCGCCTGAAGGTCCAGGTACGCGTGCATCGGCATCGCTATCGCCGCCAGGTCTGGTATGTCGCCGATGATCCTACCTCGGGGCGGCATCACCGCTTCTCGGCGGCGGTCTATCGCGTGGTCGGGCTGATGGACGGCGCGCGGACGGTGGACGCGATCTGGACCGCGGCCGTCGAGGACCTTGGCGACGACGCGCCAAGCCAAGGCGATGTCGAACGATTGCTCGGGCAATTGCATACGGCAGACCTGCTGCAGATGGACGTGCCGCCCGACGCAGAGGACCTGTTCCGCCGCAGGGAGCGGCAGGGCAGCGCGGTGTGGCGCCAGCGTTTCCTCAGCCCGCTCTCGCTGAAGATTCCGCTGCTCGATCCAGACCGAGTGCTCGCTGCCACCGCGCCCTTCGTGAAGCCGCTGTTCGGCATGCTTGGCTTCGTCGCATGGCTGGTGCTGGTCGGCTGCGGCGCGGCCGTCGCGATATCCCATTGGGAAGCACTGAGCCATGGCCTCGCCGAGGAGGTGCTGGCGCCGGAGAACCTGCTCGCCATCGCCTTGATCTACCCGGTGGTGAAGGCGATCCACGAGCTCGGCCACGCCTATGCGGCGAAGCTCTCGGGGGGCGCGGTCCATGAAATGGGGCTGATGTTCCTCGTCTTCATGCCGGTGCCCTATGTGGACGTCTCCAGCACCATCGCGCTTCGCAGCAAATGGCGTCGCGCGCTGGTCGGCGCCGCCGGCATGATGGCCGAGACGGCGCTGGCCTCGCTGTGCCTGCTCGTCTGGGCCGCGGCCGAGCCCGGCTCGGTGCGCACCATCGCTTATAACGTCGTCCTGATCGCCGGTGTCTCGACGCTGGCGGTCAACCTCAATCCGCTGGTGCGGTTCGATGGCTACTACATCCTGTGTGACCTGATCGAGTTCCCCAATCTCGCGCAGCGCGCGAACCGGTGGTGGCTGGACCTCACCCACGCCCAAGGCTTCGGCCTCCCGCGCCAGGCACCGCCTTCCGACCCCGCCGAACAGGTCTGGATGACGCTCTATACGCCACTGTCGCTCGCCTACCGGATGGTGCTGCTGTTCGGCATCTCGGTCTTCGTCGCATCGACCTATCTTGCCGTCGGCGTGGCATTGGCACTGCTCGGCATCTTCGGCGGCATCGTCTGGCCGTTGCTGCGGGGGCTATGGCTCGTCGCCACCGCCCCGCGCTTTGCGCCGCGGCGTGCACGGGCCGTCTCGGTCACGGCCGGCGCGATCGCCGTCGTCGGGGCTCTTCTCTTCCTCGTTCCCCTCCCCATGCGGACGCAATCGGAGGGCGTGATCTGGCTCGGCGAGGATCACATCGTGCGGGCCGACGGATCGGGTTTCGTCTCGCGCGTCGAAGCGGCATCGGGCGCGGCCGTCGCACGGGCAGCTCCGCTCCTGACCATGGTCGATCCGCAGCTCGACGCCGAGATCGAGCAGATCCGGGCGCGCATCGTCGGCCTGGAAGCGAAGCTTGTCCAGCAGGATTTCTCCGACCGGGTCGCCGCCGGCATCAGTCGCGACGAACTCGCCATCAATCGCGCGGCCCTGGACCAGCGGCTGAGCCGCCGCAACGACCTCGTCGTCCGCGCGCCGGCGGTGGGGCAGCTCTCGTTGCTGCTCGAGGACAGGCTGGCGGGTCGCTTCGTCAAGCGCGGCGAGATCGTCGGCTATGTGACCGATCCGGCGCCGCGCATCGTGCGCGCGCTCGTTCCCCAGGGCGATGTCGATCTCTTTCGCCGGAGGCTCGCCGGAATCGTCGTGACGGCGCCGGGCATGCTCGACAAGGCCTATCCGGCGCGTCTCGTCCGCGAGGTGCCGGAGGCGTCCCGGCAGCTTCCGAGCCCCGTCCTTACGACATCCGGCGGCGGCCGGCTCGCCATCGATCCATCTGACAGGAACGCGCTGAACGCCATGGCGCGGCAGTTCCAGATCGATGTCGTCGTACCCCCCGGTGCCGTTCCGCCGGTCTATGGATCCCGGGTCTATCTCCGCTTCGATTTCGGCTCGGAGCCCTTCGGCAGCCAGGTCTGGCGGCGGCTGCTCCAGCTTGCCATCGAGCAGTTCAATGTCTGAGGCGCGCTGGTCCGGGGATTTGCGCATCGCGCCCTATCCGATGCGCCCGGACGATGCGTCCTCGCCCGTCGACAGGGCGATGACCGCGTCGGGCCGGCGATTGCTGCGTCCCTTCCGGCGCAATCTCGCACCCTACCGGGCTTTCTCCCGCACGGTCGAAGGACTTTCGCCCGGGCTTGCGGGGCTCGACGACGCAGACCTTCGCAACGCCGCCGAGGCCTTGCGGTTGCCGCTCAGGCGGGGCGGCTTCAGCAACGACCTCGTGGCGCGATGTTTCGCGCTGGTGCGCGAGGCGAGTGTGCGAAGGCTGGGACTCGCGCATTACCCGACCCAGATCATGGGCGGCTATGCGCTGATCCGCGGCCGTTGCGCGGAGATGGCGACGGGCGAGGGCAAGACCATCACGGCCGCGCTCGCCGCCGCCACGGCCGCGCTGGCGGGACGACCGGTCCATGTCGTGACGGTGAACGACTATCTCGCCGAACGGGATGCCGCTGAGCTGCGCCCGGTCTACGAGGCGCTCGGCCTGACCGTCGGGACGGTCCTGCACGACGATGATTCCGCCGCGCGCCGTGCCGCCTATGGCTGCGACATCACCTATGTCACGAACAAGGAGCTGGCATTCGACTACCTGCGCGACCGCGTCGGCCTCGGGCGTTCGACCCACGCGGCGGCGAATACGCTCGCCTACCTCGAAGGCGGAGCGCCAGGCGCCGCGCGGCCGCTCATGCTGCGCGGCATGGATGTCGCGATCATCGACGAGGCCGACAGCGTCCTCGTCGACGAGGCCTGCACGCCGCTCATTATCTCCGAAGGATCATTGGCGGGCTCGCCGGAAAGCGCGATCTACGCGACTGCCCTGGGTCTCGCGCAATCGCTCGATCAGGGCCACGATTTCGTGCTCGACACGGCCCAGCGAACGGTACGGCTGACCGAACGGGGCCGTCGTGAAGTGGCCGAGAGAATTATCGGGCAGGGCGGCGTCTTCACCGCCCGCCGGGCGCGCGAAGAGCTCATCGAACGCGCCTTGTCCGCGCTCCATCTCTACGAGCGCGACCGTCACTACATCGTCGCCGAGGGCGAAGTCCGTATCGTCGATGCCGCGACCGGACGGGTCGCCGAAGGGCGCTCCTGGGAGCACGGTCTCCACCAGATGATCGAGCTCAAGGAAGGCTGCGACATCACCGAGCGCCGGCGAACCCGGGCTTCTGTGACCTATCAGCGCTTCTTCGGCCGCTATCGCCATCTCTGCGGGATGTCGGGCACGGTGCGCGAGGTCTCGGCCGAGCTGGAGCGTGTCTACGCTCTCAGCGTCGTCCCCATCCCGCCGCATCGGCCCCCGCCGCGGCGGCGCCTGCCGACCCTGCTCATGCCCGACAGCGCACGAAAATGGGAAGCGATTGCCAATGCGACCGAGGCCGAAGGCCGGCATGGCCGGCCGGTCCTGATCGGCACCCGCTCGATCGCCGATTCCGAGCAGCTATCCGCGGTGCTGAACCGCCGGGGCGTGTCGCACCGGGTTCTCAACGCCCGCCAGGACAAGGACGAGGCCGACATCGTCGCCGGTGCGGGCGCGGCCGGGCAGGTTACTGTGGCTACCGCGATGGCAGGGCGGGGGACCGACATCAAGCTCGGTGTCGGCGTCGCCGCAGCCGGCGGCCTGCATGTCATCATCGCCGGGCTCAACGAATCCGCACGGGTCGACCGACAACTGATCGGCCGCGGCGGCCGTCAGGGCGATCCGACCTCATGTCAGGAAATCCTCGCGATCGACGACGAGCTTTTCAGGCAGTTCGTGCCTCCGGCCTTCGCATGGCTCGCGCGACGGCTGTCCGCTGATGGACTTCAGCCGGTCCTGATCTCGCTCCTGCGCAGATTGTCACAGGGGCGCGCCGATGCCCTCGGCAGGTCGATGCGGCGGGCCAGCGAAGAAGCTGACAGGCAAAGGCGAGAGGCCTTCGCGTTCGCGGGCAAGCCTGATTGACGGATCATGTAGCGCGCCGCTATGCGGTCCCCTCGCTCTCCGCCGTGCCCGATGTAAAGCGCTTGGAAGAAATAGAGCTGCCTTCAGATCGGATGCGGGCTATTGAAGATGTGGTGCAATACGTTGAGCGACGGCATGATTTGCGCATTCGGCGTCGATCTCCGGTGAAAGCATGTGCCCTCGGGCCGCCAAACCGTCAACGTCGAGCACGATCGAAATGCGAGAAATCAATATGCGCATGTAAGCAATACGATCCTCGAAGTGCGTAATCTCCGCATTCCTAAGTAACATAGCCATTGAGTTAAGCCCGAAGAAAACAAGATCTCGCGATACGCGATCCCCGAGATCCTTAGTCAGAATGGCTGCGGCGAGAAGAGCTTGCTCCGAAATAGCATCGATTACGGACGCGGCGCTGGTGCGCCATGCACAGTCAGGATCCTGAAGAAAAACCATCGCGCGAGACAGAGCCAGCAACGAATTCTGCACCGCCAGATGGCCTTGCGCGGCCTCAGAGAGGCAGCGCTCGACAAACAATAGCCGCTCGCGCCCATCGAAATCCTCGCCGATCATCGCTGCACCGAAACGGATTTCAAGTTCCCGAAGAGGCCGGTGTTATAGCGGCCGTATTGCGGGGCATCGGGGCCTGCGTAGGCAGCGCTCATGGCGTTGGCCTTCTCGATTGCCGATTGCGTTCCCAGCCCCGACGTGAAGTCGGCGAACAGGTTCGTCAGCGGCGAGAACGCAGCTGGCTGCTGATCCTTAGAACCGAGAGCCGCAGGGCAGATGCCCTTCGTGTTGAAGTCCGCGCCGTTCTTGAACGTCGAGTACTTAGCAACACGGATCGGACGGCCATAGTGCGGGCTCGACTTGTCGAGATCGATGCCGGTCGCCCAGTTGACGACTGGATCATACTTCTCGGCAACGAGAGGCTCGCCAGTTGCGCGATCCCACGTATAGCCGAAGCCGTTACGGTCGAAGTGAACCGCAACCTTGCGCTTCTCGCCCTTAACGTCGATGTCGGCGAGGATCGGCTCGTTAATGCCGTCATAGTCCCACTCGTCGAACGGCGTCATCTGGTAAGCCCACTTGGCAACACCAGTGTCGACATCACGAGCGAACATCGTCATCGACCACTTCTGATCGATCGGCTTGCCATCC
>WXYE02251348.1:0-16947 GCA_011319275.2 Echinosphaeria canescens | reverse complement strand
AGATTTTCGGTGCCGTGTGCGAGGGCCGCATGTCGGACCCTATCACTGTCGAGGAGGCGAAGTAGATTCTATACTTAGCCCCGATTATACTATTCTTTCTTCGAGCGAAGCGAGCTCGGGGGTCTGGGGGGAACCCCCAGGAAAAAGAAGGTTGAAATATAGAGCGATTTTTTTCCAGGGGGTACCCCCCAGACCCCCGGCCTCGCTTCGCTCGAAGATGTTATAGTAATGGTATAATAATCGTTGTTAATAAATGGTTGTGTACGGATCTTAGGATCTGCATGTTTATTTTGTCATAGGCACTATACTCTCCCTCTCCCTTCTTCCGCGTAAAGCTCCTTACCAAGGACGTAAACACCCCAACCCCCATCACCTTGACTCCAGCCTCGCTCTCACAACCTCGCCTCGAACTTCTCTTCGGCCCTCGACCCCGTCGTCACGCCCCCCTCCATCGCGTTGACGGCCCACTGGTAGCTGCCCAGGAAGACGGCGCCGCCCGCGCTGATCCACATGACGCGCGGCCCGATGCCCGCGAACAAGGGCCGCCACCCGTGCGTCTGCACGATGTCGACCAGGAGGGGCAGGGCCTTTGTCCTGTTGTTATTGTTGCCGTTGCCGGCGTTGATGATTCTGCCGCCGCCGGGTCGCTTTGCGGTGTCCTTCGGGGCGGTGGTGGCGGCGCCGCTAGCATTCCCGCTTCTCCGCGCCAGCATGACGCGCGTCTTGAGCACGTCCAGCGGCGTAGTCAGGGCGGCGGCAATGCCGCCGGCGATGCTGCCGTAGAGGGCCGACTCGGCGGCGCTGACCTCCACGCCAGCGTGTTCGCCTCCTCCTATTCGAACGTCAGCTCCGCCCATCCTTTCCACCTCTTCCCGCCTTCTCCTTTTCCTCCGGCGGCCCCACTCGCGCATGCCCTCCCACAGCGGGAACTGGATCATGGTGAAGGGGATCTCGCGCATGACGGTGATGCCCCAGCCGCGGTAGAGCTCGCGCCACATGGGCCAGAAGCCGCCGCCCTGGCCGGGGGGCAGGCGGCGCACCTGCAGGATGGCGCGCAGCGAGGCCAGCGACGAGCCGCCGTGCTGGCCGGCCTGCGCGCGCTGCTTGACCACCTCGGTCGGCACGCGCACCGAGCAGGCGGCGATCTCGCCCAGCGTGGCGGCGAACATGTGCTCCGTGGGGGGGTTGGAGACCGGCAGGGGCGGGCCTTCCTCCTTCTTCTCCGGTGCTGGGGGGGATCTTGGGTCTGTTGCGGTGGTGGCGGGGGAGGCTGATGATGGCGGTGGGAGAGTTGGGGCGGATGAAGCTGCAGTGGAAGGCGGAGGGGGAGGGCGAGGGGGAACGGCAGGGGTGGGAGGTGATGATTTGCCTACTATCTCGTCGAGCGCATTCCCATCGACCCGGGCTCCATCTTGCCGCAGCGATGCCTCTCCTCTGCTCCTTTCTCCAGCGACCCCCACGCCAGCCCTGCCCGCCCCGCCAGCCTCCCTCTCCTTCTTCCCCTGCCCGAGCGCGGCGTACCAGCCGCCGTACTTGTCGGCCCTCTCGCGCAGGATTTCCTGGCGCTCATGCCACAGCGTCCCGGCCTGCTCGTTCAGGTCGGCGCCGGCGTGGTCGGCGTGCCAGGCTTGGCGCTCGCGCTCGCGCTCAGCGATGGCCTGCCTCTGGGCGCGCGCGGCCGCCAGCGAGGCCTTGACCCCTTCGTAGGCGACGAAGAAGAAGGCCGCGCCGGGCGCGGACCCGACGATGGCGGACCCGACCCCGCGGTAGACGCCGCGGAAGCCGCCCGACGCGAAGAAGCCCGGGGCCGACTGCAGGCGCGTCTTGAGCGTGTCGAGCGGGAATAGGGAGAGGTCCACCGTGGCGCCGGCCAGCGCGCCGGCGAGGAGGGCCGTTTGGAAGGACGGGTTGGATGGGGAGGAGGAGGAGGAGGAGGAGGAGGAGGAGGAGGAGCAGGAGGAGGAGGATGGGGTTGGGGGCGCACGGGACGACGGGGGGGACGGCTTCGAAACGATGTAGGATGTGGAAGGGGAGGAGGGGGACGGGTTGACGGGAGAGGCCATTGTGTGTGACGATGAGAAGTTAAGAAAGTGAGCAGTCGGAGTGAGGGAGATGGAGATGATGATGCATGCTTGCCGTTAGCTTGGAAGTGAACCACAAACGTTCAGCCTTCCTACAATCTAGCTTTTCGTGAGATTTGCAGCGCCATGTTGTATGTCGTGATGAGAGGCTCATAGCCTAGAGCTTGGAGTTGAGCTAGAGACGGGAGTTGAGAAAGGGGCCCGAGTAAGAATTCTGATGCCCCACCATGGAAAAATGCGACGACGACATCGTCATGCGGCAGGCGCGAGTTGCAAATGCCTTCATGAAAATCTAAGATGACCTTATAACAAGAGTCTTCTCAACTACAACAGCATCCGGCCTGCAAGACTGGTCTTCTCCTGCGTGCCCGCCCGGCCTTTTCAAGAGTCATTGATGGAGGTTCAGTCGGTTATGAGATGCCACGATGATGGGTATATTCGGTCCCGCGACACCTCGAACCACCACCCCTTTCCTCTTCGCCAGCTAAGACTCTACAAGGATAGAAGAAGTTTAAATACAAGACTAATCACAAAATAGACATAGATCCTGGAGTACCCCGATTGTACTCTTCGAGCGCAGCGAGGCTGGGGGTCTGGGGGGCACCCCCAGAAAAAGGCCGCTCTACTTTTTAACCCTTTTTTTCCTGGGGGTACCCCCCAGACCCCCGACCTCGCTTCGATCGAAGAGGGAAGAGGTCAGTAAATGGCACTGTACCTAGCACCGAGCTATAGAACGAACTGCATCTGTGTCTAAACTCGGCTAAACTCACGAGCTTTGGGATCGGTTGGTGGGATGCGCCAGTCATAACATGCACCTTTCTCCATGCCGCCGCCCCCCCGTCTTTCATAGCACTGCCCGCGCCATCAGCGCGCTCGAGTTCTTCGATGCTGTCCGAGCAACATGTGTCCCGCGCCATAAGGGCGTCCGTAGCCTGGTCCCTCGAAATGTCGGTACGTGTAAAATATGCCTTGAGGTCTCCTTGCCTTGCAACCTCGGCCAACACACCACTTACCCTCTCTCATCACGCAAAAAGGCCTCCTCATCAGCGGAGGGGTCGACTCCATGGCCCTGGCCTTTCTGGCCTCTCGCTTCAGGAAGGCGGACGACATGCTCCCGATTGGCGGCAGCGCTGTCCTCCAGTTCCACGCCTTCATCGCGGACCACGGCCTGCGCCCGGGCAGCGGCGCCGAGGCCATGAAGGTGGCCGCCGTTTTGCGCGACAGCTTTGGCTATCCGACCACGGTCATCTCTCTCAACCTAAACCAAACTGGCGATCCGGCGCCAACGTCTGAGGCAAAACAGGAATTCCACGTCAGAGCTAGGTCCGGTGGCCTGGCCGGTCCTACTGCCTCAGCCCCGTTATCCTCGTCGGCTGTCCCCTCTTCGGCACCAATTCCCCAGATGGAGCTGATCGCGCGCCAGATGCGATACCGCACCATCGCTGCCAAGACCGCCAACCTCAACATAGTCTCGGTCCTGGCCGCCCACCACGAGGACGACCAGTACGAAACGGTGCTGATGCGCCTGGTGCACGGTGGCCCCTACCGCGGCCTCAGGGGCATGCACCCTGCCGGCGACATGCCCGAGTGCTCCGGCGTCTACGGCGCCGACAAGAGCGGCTTCCTCGTCGCGGAGGAGCACTGCCAGCCCGGCCAAAAGCAGGACTGGACCGAGCGGTGCAACGCTCCGCCAAGAAGGAAGACGGGGGGGGCCACCAGCGCCCGAGAACCCACTGCCCCAGCCATCGACACCGAGGACGGCGGCCTGACCATCTACCGCCCGCTACTGCAGTTCGGCAAGGACCGTCTGATCGCCACGTGCCTGGAGAACAACATCCCCTGGTTTGAGGACCCCACCAACGCAGACCCGACGCTGACGTGCCGCAACGCCGTCCGCGAGCTCGTGCGCGACCAGGACGCGCTGCCGCTCGCGCTTCGCAAGCTCGCCGTGCTCCGGCTGGCAGCTCGGTGCCGCGCCCGGTTCGAGCGCGAGGAGGCCGAGGCCGACCGGCGCCTCAGGGCCGGCGCCGTCATCTACGATTTCAACACTAACGCCGGCACCCTGCTCGTGCGCCTGCCCGACTTTCGCCTGCCCGCTGCGCCGCTGGGGAGGAGGATGGTGATGCGGCGACGGGGGAATGGAAAGGGGCAGCAACAACAACAGCAGCAGCAACAACAACAACAGCAACAACAACAACAACAACAACAACAACAACAACAACAACAACAACAACAACAGGCCGAGGAGGCCGCCGCCGCTCAGCGCAGGCGCAAGAGGCGCCTCGATCACTACCGCCACATCGCCGCCCTCATGGCCCGGAGGCTGCTAGCGCTGGTGACGCCCAAGGAGAGCTTGGCCCAACCTGGGAAAATAGGCTATCTGGTGTCGCTGCTCTTCCCCTCGCTTGGCAAGAGCGAGGACGGTTCCGGCCTCCGCAGTCCACCGGTCCCGAAGCCGTACCGGATATACAGCGTTTTGGTGACGCCCATCCTTGGCAAAGAGGGAAAAGGAAGGAAGATCGTGTCTCCGGCTCGGAGGGCGAGGCTGGGCAGTCAAAAGAAGCAGCCCAGGACAGGAAAGTTGCACGGCAGCAGCGGAGGCGGCACCGTCATCCGCTGGCTTTTCAGCCGGTCGCCCCTTGTCAAGAGCGAGCCCACGCCCCGGCTCACCAAGGAGCCGGCGCAAGCGGAGTGCGCGTGGCAGCAGCACGGGAACATTGGCGGCTCCTCCTCCTTCTTCTTCTCACGCACGACGCCCGATGCCAACAACGACCGGCGGCCCGCGAGCACAGCCCAGCCGGGCTGGGACCTATGGGACGGGCGCTTCTGGATCTCGCTCGAGCATCGGCTGCCGGTGGCCGTGGCCGTAGCGCCGTTCCAGGTCGAGTTCGCCAAGCCGTTCCGGCTGGCGCTCGAGCGGCACGCCGCGAGGGGCGCGGCGAGGGCAGACGCAACGGACCAGAGCCGGAGCGAGCATCTGCCCCGCCCGGCCGCCGTCGACCTGCCGGCGCTGCTACGCAAGTACGCGCCCGGCAGGGTCAGGTGGACGCTGCCGGCCATCTACGCCATGGGGGAGGACCTGGGCTGGTTGCACGAGGGCAAGGAGCATCGGGGGGTTTTCCACGATGAGATGAGGGAAATCGAGCAGGAGGAAGAAGGGGAAGGGAGGGAGAGAAGCAGGTCTGAGAGGAGGGATGTGGAGCCGAGAGGCGGGACGGAGACGGGGACGGGGAAGGAACAACATGCTAAAGAGAAGGAAAGAGGAGGGCAGCAGCAGCAGCAGAAAGAGGATGATGAAGAGGAGCCCGTATGCAGCGAAAAGGTCGACGACCTCGTGACCGTCGGGATCGGCAGGCCCACCACCGCTAGCCCGAGCACGACTAGCCCCGTCACGGCCGCCGAGATGCAGAGACTCAACACGGCCAAGAGCCCCGTGCTGATCGCGCTGCCGACCCTGGGCGTGGCCCTGCCCGGGCTCGAGCGGTGGATCCAGTACTCGGTCAGGTTTCGCAGGGTGGACCGCGGGCTCCTGGACGGCGCGTGTCCGTCCACGGATCGGGACCTCCCAGCGGTCGGGCTGGCCAAGTGGGCGAGGGGCCGGGCCAGGGAGCGGGCGCGGCAGAAGTGGCGGGAGCGTCGTGCCGTGGAAGCTTTGGGTGGTGGTGGTAGTGGTCATAAGAGACAGATTCGGCTTCGTCCGCCGAGAGAAGTCGGAAAGTCGCAGAGAACAGTATCTGAACTGAGATGAAATATCTAGGGACGTCCGTACACGCTCATGTATTACTACCCCAGTATCTTCGAGCGCAGCGAGGTCGGGGGTCTGGGGGGTACCCCCAGAAAAAGACAGCCCTACCTTTTAAACTCTTTTCCCCCTGGGGGTTCCCCCCAGACCCCCGACCTCGCTTCGCTCGAAGGTCATAATCCGAGCTAGTAAATGAACGTATACGACCCTAGGATCTACATTTTATTTTATGATTGGCACTGTATGAGAGGATATGACGCGACGGCCAACGGATGATATGACACTCGTCGAACCACCAAGCAAGAGGCTTTATCTTTGCCATGAGTGAACAGGCGTGGCTACGAGAACTTGGCCAAATATTGTATTGTTGTAACAATTCAGAATTATTAGGGCGGGCCATAACGCTATGTGCCCTGGGCGATATCAAGACCCCCATCCTCCATCCCCCCCTCGCCCCTGTCTTAGTTATGTTCTCTCTCCTACGCCTCCCCGTGGCACATGCTCGTGACCAAGCTCGCCTTCATGCCCACCAGTCCGTTGAAGTAGGCCAGCAAAACCTCAACGGGGATCATGTCCATGACGCCGAGGCTCGGGTTCGACGACCGCAGCACCATGCCGCTGAACAGCACCCGCACGTAGTGCCCGCTCAGGCTCAGTCCCCGCCCCGCCCCTGTCGCCGCTGCTGTCGCGTCCCGGTACAGCTCAAACACGACCTCGCTGCCCATGCCCGGCCAGAACATCTCGTCCGCCTGCAGGACGGACAGCAGTTTGCCTATGGTCCCGTCGTGCGCCACGTTGTGGAACCACTTCGTCTGCGGTTGTGGTTGTGGTGGCTCGCGGTGGTCATTCCTAGCTTCGCTACCACTGTTATCCATGTCACGACTACGACTATTACTACTACTACTACTACTACTACTATCGCTGCCGGGCCCGGTTGTCGCCATGGCAGCAGCCTGCAAGTGCGCGGCGAGCTCGGCGATCCACACGCCCAGCAAAGCGGCCGAGGCGCGCAGGGTGGCGGGGCCGGCATTGCGATACATGTGGCTCCACTCCCAGTTACCGTAGCGGTAGACGGTGTCAGCCATGCGCTGCGTGACGCAGGGGGAAGAAGAACTAGTATCGCTGCCGCCGCTGACCTGGCAGGGGAGGGGCTTCTGGTGGCCCTGGCGGGCGGAGAGGTTGTCGTAGTAGTGGTCGAAGCTGACGTGCCACGCTCGGTCGGCGGGCGGGACGCCGGAGATGGCGTCGAGGTCGGCGAGGAGTGGGACGGCGGCGGCCAGGTGGGCGGCCCAGGACGGGTTGGAGGACGACTGGACGGTAGCGAAAAGAGAGGCGCCGGCGGGGCAGGGGTACCTGGGCTCGAGAGAGTCGATGGTCGGGGACTGGACGAGGAGGGGGAGGCTGGGGAGGACGACGGGAGAGGAGGAGGGTGGGGTCCACATGCCGGCGATGATATTGCTGACTGTCTGGCTTGTAATTTGATTCGTGGTCACGCGGTAGGTCACCTGGGAGGCGGTTGACGAAGGGGAGTTGACAGAAGAAGAAAGGAACTCGTCCGCCGAGGGGAGGAAACCAAGCAGGCCGTGATAGACGTCGTACAGGTCCCTGCCGTGTTGGAAGGCATCATCCAGCCCCGCAGCGGTAATCTGCGGGAATTGGCAGGTGCCAACCCAGCCATCAGGGACGAAAGGGTTGATAGGCGCGATGAAGCCCTGCCAATAGACTGGGGCCGGCGCTTGGCGGCCCGTGCCAGAGGAGGAGGGGGAGGAGGGGGATGATGATGATGGGTCGCGGTCAAAATGCTCGCCATAGTAAAAGAGGCCCTGGTCGTCGCAGTTCCAGTGGTAGGCTTCGACAGGGAAGCCGTTGGCTGCATAGGGGGTTCGCTTGTGGTGTCGATGAACCTTTATCAGGGAGACGGTGATTAGCATAATGGGCATGAGTGAGTTTTGTCGTAACTGTATCCCCCCGGTGGCAATGATGCCATTACATTTCTTCCAACAGATGAAAAAATACCCTTCAAGCCGACCCTTCACTCCAGACTTACCAGCTCCACGTAAACCAGCTCAAACCCTTCCGGCGCCCTGACGTACGTGTCGGTCCGCACGTGTGGCATGTTGGCCCAGTTGTACGTGCCGTACGGTGTCCCCGGCGGATTCGTTGACGAGCTATAGATGAAACCCCACGTCCCCGTGCCGTTGACGACGGCGCCGAGGTCGTTCACTTGCCCCCGTTTTGGAGGGTACCATCCGAGGTCGACAGACGGAGTCTGAGACGACAATGGTGGTGGTGGCAAAAATATCGACGACGACGACGACGACGGTAATGATGACGACGGCAACGACGACGACGACAGTGATGATGAGGATGAGGATGTCGCTGGTGAATATTTCGAAGAAGCGGGCAGAAGGCCAAGCAAGCCGATGAGCCGTTCTGGGGGGTAAGGTGACCACATAGCGCGGAGCCTGGGGGTGACGAGGAGCACGGACAGGGCGAAGCTGAGGAGGATAAGGACGAGGCAGGTTCGGTCCATGCAACAGGAGCGCCGCCGCGAGGCTTCTCCAGTCGCGACTTTAGGGGCTAACGGGGCGGACGGAGGGACGCCGCGCCCGTGCCGTGGCTGGCGGGACCGAAACTCGGGGGCGTCCATTCATGCCGTCTGTCTCAGTCACGCGCTCTGGTGAAGAACAAGACCGGATGGATGGTGAAGGTGGTACTGCGTTGCGCAAAGCGTCACTCTGGGCGAAGGCGGGGGAATGCGGACTGGAGGATATATAAAATCATCCATCGGACTGCATACTGGGCGATGTGGAGTTCCTTGCGCAATGCCGAGCCCGAGTTGACGTCAGCATCCTGGAAACAATTCTCTTGTCTGCTTGCTCCCAGTGGCAAAAGACAGAAGAGCCTTGTTGTACGGAGATCATGTATCGTAGACCGATCCGATGGACAGAGGCTTGGCGTCGTTCATGTTGCCCGAATAGACGATGTCGACATATACAGTGCCAATCACAAAATAAACATGCAGATCCTAGAGTCCTGGCATAGTATCTTCGAGCGAAGCGAGGCCGGGGGTCTGGGGGGGCATCCCCAGGAAAAAAGAAGGTTGAAATATAGAGCGACTTTTTTCCCGGGGGTACCCCCCAGACCCCCGACCTCACTTCGCTCGAAGAAATAATAGTATATAAAATAATCGGGGTTAGTAAATAAGCGTGTACGGACCCTAGGATTTACATGTTTAGTTTGTGATCAGCACTATATGTCGGGAAGCTTCGCCGGTCATTGAAAACGAAGACTATGCCTCCTGGTTTCCATATTTGTTCATGGCCTCGCTACGAGATCCCATTCTCTTTCCATGTCCAACCACCTCCCCATGCGCATGGGATCTAACTTTTTCAGCTGCGCCAACCATTCTCGCAGCGACACGCCTTCCTCGTGGCTTGGCTTGCGTTCCGCATACCGGCACAGCCCCAGAGTATAGTCGACCAATGCTTCGTAGACCAGTTGCTCGCTTTCAAAGTCCTCGAGCAGGCTTTCGATGTTGGCGAGTTCCCGCGCCACAAAACCCACACGGTCTTCCGGGCTCAAGTCCGGCACAATAGTTTCGCCTTCGGGCAGGAAGCCGAGCAGGTTCAGCACGAGAAACTGGTGGTAGTACCAGAGAGACTGGTCCTCGGGCCCGACGTCGAGACCACCACGGACATACTCCAGCTCTGCAGGGTTGAGGGGGAAGGCAGTTCTGTCAGCCCATGTCGTCCTTCACTATCCCAGCGGTCCGCGCTCGGAATCTGCTCAACTCTGCACACCTTGTTCCAGAAAGGCCCTCCTCGCCACGTCATCCGCTCTCCTTTCGGCCAACAAGCGCGGAAGCAGCTTGGCCCGACTGTGCCAGGCCGAGAAGTTGGACAGGCTGACGCGGATCTTCTCGGTCGTGTACTTAAACTCGGACTCGACCATGCTAGTGCCCGCAAGCTCGGGACTTTCCAGCCGGGCCACGAGATTGCGTCGGTACCCCCATGCGTGGAAGTTGCGCTGGTCCCTGGACAGCATCTTGGACGCCAGGCCCAGCTCCTCCTCCCAGACGTGCCGCGCCATCGCCTGCGCGAGACGCTCGGTGACCTGGCCCAAAGTCCACAGCCGATAGTTCCAGATCCAGTAGCATTTCGGGTGCTGCTGCAGCAGCGGGATGGTGAAGACGAGCTCTGACTTGAGCACCTGCAGGTCCTTTGTTTCTGGTGCTGTTTCTGGTGCTGTTTCCGTCGCGGCATCATCCGGTGATGAAGAGCTGGGTTCTGCGTCCGTGGACGGTTCGTCGTCGGCAGGCGCGGCAGGCGCGGCAGGCGTTTTCGTGGCAACGGATGCGGGGGTCGGCGAGGGAGGGGCGAGGAAGCCTCCGGAGATGAGGATTCGTCGGCGGATGTTCCATATTGTGTAGTATTCAGGGTTGCGCTCCAGCAGTTCCGACGTGAGTTGGAACACCTCGAGAGCATTGCGGTCGGGCTTCGACATCTATTCAGGGCCATGTCTTGTTTTAACGCATTCACCCATGCGCGCGACCAGCTGTTATAACGCGGAGCGAGATAGAGGCCATACAAGTGTGCGGATCTTCTCCTCCAGTTCGCGGTATGTCTGGATTTTTTCGACCTCTTTACGCTTCTGGTCTGCCGTGCGCGGCCGGGACGATCGTGGGATGCCGTGCTGTGGATTTGTGTTAGCGCGACGCTAAGCTGCCCCCATCCTATTCTTGGTTCTCGGACTCCGACTCACGCCGCGATCCATATTGTCGACTCGAGTTGATTAGACTAAAGGTTGAGGTTGGCATGTGTTCTTCGATGAGAAAGTTGAAGGCCAAGTTTGATGAAGCACCTGCCCGACTCCGACACAAGGCTTATTAATCCAATCACAAAACGAACATGTAGATCCTGGGGTCCGTGCACGCTCATTTACTAGCCGATTATACTATTATTACTGTATAATGCCTTCGAGCGAAGCGAGGAGACCGCTCTACCTTTTAACCTTTTTTTCTTTTTTTCCTGGGGGTTCCCCCCAGACCCCCGACCTCGCTTCGCTCGCAGATATTATAGTAATAATAATAAATGAGCGTGTACGGATCTTAGGATCTACATATTTCTTTTGTGATTCGCACCGTACGAGTCTGCTTTCCAACAAGCGTACAGGTGGGGGACCGACTCCACTTTTTCCCCTGAGCTCCTTCCCATGCTATTGTTTATCACCACTGTTGGCCACCCACAATACAAGCAAGGCAGGTGCAACCAGAGTGACTGACTGCCTGCCATCTGAAGTCTGGAATCTAGATCTGCGAGAATAGTAGCTGCCCTTTCCCAGAAATGTATCTTTTCCAAGTCCAAATTAGATTCCTGAGTCAGGAATTGCCACCTTCCAGATCCAGGCGCAACCTAGACCTTAGGAGGCAGCTCAGAGGATGCCATCCTCGAGCTGGAAGTACTCGATCCTGTCCTCAGGACTGCTTCTTCTGTCTCCTGCCTGACTTGCCTTGCTCCTTGGGTGTGGAGCTCGGCCGTCCAGCAGCTACTACTCCCACTTCTCACCTTCCTCCTCGACGTCTTCTCCTTGACGCCCCGAAACCTCCGTCTCCCTCGGCCAGCCCTTGACGCCGCCCGCCAATGTCCTCCCAGAATCCCTAAGAATAGCTTCATTCCGCCAGCATCACTACGCCGCCGTTAGTATCGACATGTGGACAAGGTTATCCAGCAGTAGTACCCGACACAAGCATAGCATTGTTTCGAGAGCCGCCGCTTGGATTCGATCCTAAGCCCCGAGTCGACTCACGATCCCCCATTCCGTCTCATCCGTTCCGTCTTAATTCATCCCAGCGTCTCTCGTTTTGCCTTTTCGACCCCATCGTCAAGCCCAGTACAGTCCGGTCACGGTCTGGTCGTGTCCCCCCCCCCCCCCCTCTCTCACGCTCAAGTTACCACAGCGTTTTTTCCGGCTCCCGTCTTTTTCTCGCGCATCGGGTGCCCATCCGTTACTACTCGCCCCCTTTCCTTGGGCTCCCAGGCCGTGTCGTCGTCTGAGCTGCCCTTTGCTGCTCCTGACCTACCACCCCAGCTGCCCTCATTCAGCCGGCAGCCCGCTGAGTTCACGTGCTGGTGGACAATGACAGCATGGGCCTTGATAACCTCCCGTCTCCCCGCCGACGACGACGCTGCCAAGCTCTGAGCTCGCCTGCGCGCTTGCCGTCGACCCCGACAAAACAATTTAGCCCGACAGATTCTGGTTATGGCTCTAGCCCGCGCTCGTCGACCGTCTCGCTTGAGAAATCGACCGACTCAGGCAACCGTCTCACGCGTGACGTTGAGCCATGGGCGGACAGGACCACTCCATTGTCATCGCCGTCTCCCTCGTGCCGCCCACGATTAGCAGATCGACTAGTGAATCTACAGTCTCTCGCTGATGGCACTTGGTCTTCGGAACGGGACGACCCGTTCGTCGAGCGCCACGATGGGAAATCGAATCCCCACGCCGAGGCCGAGGGCCCTGCGCAGCTCGAGCTCAGCATCATTCCAGGTCAAGTCCGTAAGACGGTCAGACAAAAGTCTGCTACGCTGCCGAGAAGAGGCCCGGTCCGATGTCGACTCGCCCTGCCCTCGGCCTTCATCCCTGAGAGCGGAGTCAAGTTCAGGCGGCGGGCATCAGACACCCAACGCCCCCACGCGGTTGATACGAGCACACTGCGCGTTCCCGACCGATTCGTGCCTCGCCGGACACACTCCACCGACGCCGCCGAGCAGTTCAAGACCGGCAAGGCACCCAGCGAGCTTACGCCTTCAGAAAAGCTGCTTCGCCATAATTCAGCCACCGAAGACGCTTTCTGCTACCGAAGGAGGGTCGTCACGCCCGTCCGTGCGCGCTCAGTGGCAGAGTTTCCAATGCGCGCCAGTCGAGGTCGGTTGTGACACGCTCTTGAGTTCGTCCCGACCACCCCATCACTAACCCTCCATCATCCCCATGTAGCCACAGTTCTAGGTTCCCTTGACAACAATACCGGCAGCGAGAGACAAATCAGCTTCGGGTCGCCTTGGGCCATTGGAGGGGTCGCTCCAAGCAGCGGTGCCGTTAACAATGGTCGAGGCCAGTTTGTACGCAGCGGCACAAACGCCACACTCTTCCGGACATCCTTTCCACCATCCAAACCGAGGGTGGCAGAAGACCAGGAAAAACACGAGGCCCGGCTCGCATCCGCCCTGGGCTTGGATCGCACTCAGAGGATATTCGGACAGAACGTAATACCACGTCTGCCTGAGAAACCCCTGGGAGATCCTTGCTTGATGCCGACCCAGTGGAATGGCACCGAGTGGGTGAAGGATGGTCCGCCACCGAGTAAGTTCAGAGAAGGCCTCGCCTTGCTCAAACACTTGTCTAACAGAAATCCAGAGCCACGTCGCCAATTCGAGACCCGGACCTTGCCAGCTGGCCCATTCAAGTATGTACTTTTGCTCATGCTTTATTTGTCTCTTGCACGCCCTGAACGCTGACAATGACCAGGGTCCTCGACGCACCGAACTTGCGAGACGACTTCTACTGTTCGATCCTCGCATATTCCAGGACGTGCCAAACGCTTGCAGTTGGGCTGGGCGACTTTCTCTACGGATGGTCCGAGTCCGGTGGAGTAAAGCTTCTGAACTCGGGCATGCAAGATGAGGCCCACCTCACCAGCATCGCCTTCTCCTCGGATGCGGGCGGGAAGGCAATCCTGGCGTTCGGACGCTCAAACTGCACCCTGGGTCTCATGTCCCTTCTGGACGCCTCCGAACGCAACTCGCGCCAAACCTACCTAGCACGTTTTGAAGTTGTGCAGCGGACGCCCATCACCTGCGTGAGCTGGAAACCAACAAGCACGGAGAGGCCAACCAAAAGCCGGATGGACCCGAACAGAAGCGTCAGCAATGAAGATCTGCTCGTTAGAGATGAGACAGGTCACGTTTATTATTACGCCGTCGAATGGCCTGATCGGTGGGAAGTTGAGCGCCAGAACTGGGCCGGCCAGATGACCCTTCTGGCCCGCATCTCTATCCACTCGCAGCAAATCTGCGGCATCTCATGGTCGCGGAATGGAGCGCTGTTTGCGACCGGGGGAAACGACAACCTTTGCTGTCTTTTCGACACCGACAGGGTGACGGGCGTCGCAAGGTCTCAGACGAATCGATCCGAGCACATATCGGTCTCCGAGCACGCCGCGTCGGTCTCGGAACCAGCCCCAGGACCCAGCAGCAGGGAGGTGTCTGAGGCCGACGACGGGACTCTGATCCACACGGTGAGGGCGACGGCCAGCAACGTGCGAAACCTCAAGCTGGGAGACGAAAAGTACCGGTGGGTCCATGACGCCGCCGTCAAGGCTATCGCGTTTTGCCCCTGGCAGGACGGGCTCGTGGCTACAGGAGGGGGCTCCAATGACAAATGCATCCACTTCTTCCACACGACTTCGGGTGCGCCTCTCGCCACCATCTCGGTGTCTGCACAGGTGACAAGCCTGATCTGGTCAACCACAAGCCGCGAAATCGTGGCAACCTTTGGCTACGCCCAGCCCGACCACCCGGTCCGCATTGCCGTCTTCTCCTGGCCCGAGTGCCGACAAGTCGCAGCCGTCCCCTGGACAGGGGAGCACCGCGCGCTGTATGCGATCCCTTATCCCGGCGAGATGACGAGGGACCCGGCAGAAAAAGAAGCATCCGGCAACGCTCCCTGCTCCGGCGGCGACGATACCGGCTCGGGCAGACGCCGGGCCGCCAGAATGCGCGACCGCGCAAGGGAAGGACGTGCCAGCACGGGCGAACGGGAGCGAGCAGGCGGTTCGATGGTGGACAGGCGCGCTAGGAGCAACAACATCATCAACTCTATCATCCGCAGCCGACGTCGGGGCCATAAAAGCGACTCGCTGATGGGTGGCTGCATTATGGTTGCATCGAGCGATAAGAGCGTCAAGTTCCACGAGGTCTGGTCGACGACCGGAAGAGCAACAGCCGGGGGCGTGGGCATGCTTGGAGGAAGCGACATACTGGAAAGCCTCGAGGGAATCGACAAGGAGGGGGATGTCATCCGGTGAGGGTGCTCAGTTAGGAGGGGGGGACGAGAAAACACCAGCCAAACCTATTCCGAGGAATGAGGAAAAAGGCCTGGTCTTCTCGGTTTTTTTTGTGGCGAAGAGCGACGCTGTCAGTCAGCACACCCAAAGACCGGGGCGAGGGAACTTATGGTCAGTTCAATGCCCCGAGTTAAAATACCAGGTCAAACTGTATCTAGCTCTTCAGAGAAACAGGATGGGAGCAGGGCATGGAGAACGCGGTGATAACTAGGCTAAGGGACGAGCACACCTTCCCAGGATGTGGTCATCTCACCGTGGTGGGAAGAGCAGTTTTCTGCTCTGGGCCGGTAACGCGGGCCAACACAGGGGGGGGGCGAGCGGCGACGGCTCCCTCAGACGCTTGGGAACACAGAGACCACAAGAGGACCGGACACGTCCTTGTGCTCGAAACCGTGGATGAGCGGTGACGTGGGGGAAGGTAATACCAGGATGGAGCAACTCGAGATAGATAGGGCTTAAGACACAAATTGCACATCTCGTTCTTTCGGGCACGAAGCCTGGCATTGGCATGGACAGTCAAGGAGTAACCGTGTGAATCATTGGCTGAAGACACTATTAACAGGAGAGGTTCCTGATCCTCTGATCCCACCGATCCAAGATCGCAGACAGAGGTACACTCCCTATGCAACTACAGTATCAATTACAAAATAACCATGTGGATTTTAGGGACTGTACACGCTTGCTTACTGACCTAGGTTCTTCGAGCGAAGCGAGGTCGGGGGTCTGGGGGGTACCCCCAGGAAAAAAAGTTAAAAGGTAGAGCGGCCTTTTTCCTAGGGGTACCCCCCAGACCCCCGGCCTAGCTTCGCTCGAAGGTACTATACACTCGGGTTTAATAAATGAGCGTGCACGCACTGGGATCTATATGTTGAGAGACAAGCGCATTATAACATGGCCGTGGGTGGTGGCCGTGGGTGGTGGCCGTGGGTGGTGATCGTGGTATGAATGACAACCACCTTGACCAACCCATCGATTGCCTTCGATAAAAAAGGCGGACGGCTCGCCTCCAAGTTCCCTTCTCAACGTCGTCTGCCCCATATCGGAAATCTCCCCAGAAGATATCCTTCTGCTCACGGGCATGCTAACCTCCAATACTCACTGCCATATCTGCTTGTTCCTCAGAATGTTCCCCCTTCCTCCCTCCCCTCCGCGTCTTCGTTCTTCGTTGATCAGGCACGCGTTGCGTGAGTGTGCAAAGCCCAAGCTAGCGCATGAAGCCGTGGAACAGGCGCGGGATGATGCTGAGGCGGGGCGTTCTGATCATGCCCGGAGCGTCCTCGAACCGCACCGTGGGCAGCAATTTTCTGCTGTTTCTCCCGCCTTCCTCGTCCGCACGGTTCTGCTGCTTGGCAGTGTCCAGGTGCACCACCCAGTGCGCTTCTTTCCCTTCCGCTTCGTCCTGCCACTTCCACACCACCGACTTGCCGACATAGTAGCTATACCTGATTGCCATCCCATCGATGGTGCCATCCTCGTCCACCTCGTCGGGCGCCATGTACCGCCTCCAGTAGCAAGCGTCTTGTTCCCGGGCCAGCACCCCCGCCCGAATCGCCTCGTCGACCATGTCCACCCAGAGCTCTTGGATGTCGAGACCGTCATGCATGGTGATGCGTGGCAGCGCGAAGTCGCCCGAATTCCGGAACCGGCCTGGTTGTCGCAGTCGCTCTTGCGCGAGGAGGACTTGGCTTTCGACCTCGGCGGCACCTGGCGGCGGGCCCCGCCCGAACAGGTCGGCGAGGTCCTCGTCGGCCTTGGAGGTGATGCGGCCCATCAGGAAGGCGAGCCACAGGAACTCGAAGCTGGGCAGGGGCGCGTTGACCGGGTCGGACGTGGTCAGCCTGACCACGTCGCCGGACCCCAGGACCGGGACCCGGATGCGTCGGATCACGTCGGCCCTGGCGCGGCGTTGGGCCTTAGCGTTGTACGGGACCGGCCGGAGCAGCGGCTCGGCGGAGCAGCGGCCGGGAGGCGTCGGCGGCCGAACGCGCGATGCTTAGTCA
>WXYE02251244.1:0-16989 GCA_011319275.2 Echinosphaeria canescens | reverse complement strand
AGGCTACTCTACCTTGTGGCCTTCTTTTTCCTGGGGGTTCCCCCCAGACCCCCGGCCTCGCTTCGCTCGATATAGGACTGGAATCAGGTATACGGGGTCAGTAAATAAGCGTGTACGGACCCCAGGGGAGATGCGGGATCTGCATGTTTATTTTATGATTGGCACTGTAAAGACCCTCCCTCGAACGGTAAGATGCATCCTTGGAATGCTGGCCATGTGCACCAATGCTCTCTCTCACTTTTCAACCTCTTCCCCTCCCCTTCCTTTCCTTCTTCCCTTTCCCCTCCCCCCCACCGCTCCCGCTCGCACCGCCTCCACCGCCCATCATACCGCCCATCCCGCCCAGCATACTCGCCATCCCCTCCATCCCAGGCGGCAACTCCATACCCGGCGGCATCCCTGGGAAACCCCCACCACCACCACCACCACCACCGGGCCCGCCGCCGGCCTGCATCTCCCGCATCATGTCCTGGAAGAAATTGTCGCTCACGCCGCCGCCCGTCAGCGCAGGGCTGTAGTACGGCAGCACGTCGCCAATCTTCCACCCGCGCGGCACGGCAGGCCTAGGCCATGGCTCGTCAGGCGGGGGCGCCACCGCACCGGGCCCGCCCGCCATGCGCATGTGAGCGGCTGCCGCGCCGGCACCAAGCAGCAGGCCCGTGTCCGGGTGCAGCGCCACGGGGTGGCGGCGCAGGTGGTCGGCAACCAGGACGTAGAGGTGGTGCTTGTTCTTGATGCCGGCGGCACGCGCGGCGCCGGTGTCGCTCAGGTCCACGCGTACGCGGCCCGGGTTGGCCCAGTCCTTGGGGTGCACGCGCGCGGCCTCGATCACGGCCGCCAGCCCCAGCGCCGAGCAGGCGTGCGCGATCTCGACCGCCAGGGGGGAGGCTACGGCCAGTGAGGCGGACACGCGGCGCCCCTGCGCGCGCGTGCGCCGCGCGTCAAAGTACACCGGGTACAGGCAGCGGTGCGACTTGAAGATGGACGGGTCGACCTCGCCGGGCCGGAGGGCCTGGTGTTGCGGCTGGGGAAAGGAGGAGGAGGAGGAGGAGGAGATGGGTTGCGTCTTCGGTTTGGAGAATGATGATAATGCCCCCCCGCCGCCGCCGCCGCCTGTGGGACGTGTGCGCAGGATGTCGGCCTCGGAGAAATCGTCAATGTCCTCCTCGGCCGGGTCGGAATTTTCAAGGTCGCTGTCCTCGACCTCCTCGACAATTGCGCGTTGCATAGTGATGGTCTTTTTTGGGGTCTTTTTTTTTCCCGCTTCTCGTAGGTGGTGGAATGTTTTCTTGAGAGGAGAGAGTCAATCGAATACGTACCAGATGGACGTTCTCGGTTTTGGTGGGGCTACTTGGAGCTCCAGCCCCACATGGAGAATGGCCGCGGGCAGGCACTGGCGGGACTCCAGACTTTATAATACAGTGCCAATCACAAAATAAACCTATAGATCCTGAATACCTTCGAGCGAAGCGAGGTCGGGGGTCTAGGGGGAACCCCCAGGAAAAAAAAATAAAAAGGCAGAGCGAGCCTTTTCTTTTCCTGGGGGTTCCCCCCAGACCCCCGACCTCGCTTCGCTCGAAGATGTTATAGCAATAGTATAATCGGGGTTAGTAAATGAGCGTATACAGACCCGACCCTAGGATCTATATATTTATTTTGTGATTGGGACTGTACTTGTACCGTGGTCAACAATGTCGTCGAGTTGGACATGCCTCTGGGAGAACGGTCCGGTCGTTTCATCGCCCAGTGCGTTTGTCCGATTTAGGCCATCTCTTTCATTAGCCGGTTGGCAGTAAGGCTGGAGGGCTGTCTGCGTTGTCTACTCAAGGCATTACCACACTGGCCTGGCGACAAAAGGCCTGGCGACTTACACAAATCCTCTGTCCAGATGCTAGGAATAAATCCGCAACTTCCGAGGAATGGAATTCCGCCATGCTGCGGAGTCCTTTGAATTCAGAGCCTTGACTTGTCACCCTGGCCGCTATCAAGATGCCGACGCAAACATATGCCCACTGTTACAGACCACGTCCTCCCTAAGAGAAACCAGCCATGCCCCCCTTGCCCCCTTTTCTCCACCAGACCCGGGTCAACGTCCGTGTGTCGCCAAGCGATGATTGATCCCTTCCTTCAACATCCATGCTCTCAAACGCCAGCTGGTGGCTCGTCTCGGGACAGAAGCGGCCGCCGCATTCTGGTACCAGGAGGGTGTTCCTCCTTTGTAAACTTGCAATGGGTATTTGCGCACACGCCGTCGCGAACACTCGGACACTTGTTTTTTAAAGGTTGTTAATGAGACACTTGTCAGCAAGGTGTGCAAAATCGGTTCACCTACCCAGGAGCCTTGCAACCAGAAAATGCTCTCCCAGGCAAGAATGGGGGGGGGGGGGAGAGGGAGAGAGGGAGAGAAATGAAACGGTGAAAGGAGAAGAAGAAAAAACCTAAAAAAAAAAAAAAAACTCACATTGTGCCCATAGATGCAGTTTTCCAACTCGCAGGCCTGCCTGCTCGTACACGGGTTCTGCCGCGTCAGGAATTCAACAGCAAGCAGCTCCTCCGGAGTAGGCCGGTACTTGTGATCGAACGGGCAATCGTAGTTGGCGCACAAGCCGCGCAGGTAGTGGCTGTTGCACAGTTTGTTGTTCAGCTTCTCGCCTTCCTTGCGCTTCTTGATGCTGTCGAGCGCCGACTGCAACGCGTGCACGGGCGGGTCCAGCCCGCGCCGGCCCGGGCTCCAGTTGGATGCCGCAGCCGCCGCCGCCAGTTGTCTTTTCTGCAGCATCAGCGTAGACGGTCGCACCGTCTGCGACGCCGGCGCTCGCGGCGGCAGCGGCAGCTTGATCTGCGGCGGCAGGCTGGCGTTGCCGCTGTTGCTGTTGCTGTTGCTGTTGCTGTTGCTGTTGTCGTTGTTGTTGACGACGACCATCTTGGCGTAGGTCTGGGAGCCCGGGGTTGATGCCACAGATGTTGCGGGCGTGCCACCGCCGCCGCCGCCGCCGCCGCCGCCGCCGCCGCTCCCGGCACTACTGCAGCTACTCCTGTCGGTGGGCAGGCCGCTTCCAATGGGCCCGAACCTGCCCGTGAGCGGCGACCCCGCCGACAGTGGTTGCGAACCGGCCATGAGTTGGTCGATGACTTTCTCGTCTCGAAGCAGGCTGTCGCTCCAGTCCAAGATGTTGACGCCCGTGCCGACGATCTCGCGCGCTGCCGGGACGCCCTTGACAACGCTGACGCGGCTCAACAGGATGGAGTCTTGGAATAGTTCGGCGAGAAAGGGCGCGTACGTGGCGTCGTGCGCGACGCCGAGAATAACTTGTTGGCAGTTGTGATTTCCGAGATGCCATTTTGCCAACTCTGTTGGGGGACCAAGGGGTTGGTTGCCAAGTCAGAGAGGCAATGTTTCCTGCTTCCTACTTTCCTGTCGGTCGCAAGATGTCTTTCTAACGCGCGCAGGCCACTCACCTCTGATCTTGGTATCCGCCCCCATGGATCTGCTGTAGCCAACATCGACAAAGTCAAAGGATGGCTTGGCCTCGGTGAAGCCCTGCGCAAAAGTGGTGACACGGTCCTCGTCGAGACCCAGACTTCTCTGCATGAGTCCGGCCAAGCTGGACAGATTGCAATATACGCGGGCGATCACCTCGACACTGTTGGCGTAGTCGCGACAATGCCCCAGCACAGCCTTCTGCAGAGCATCGGCAGCATCCTTGCCTCCATTTATGCCCTGAGAGACGAGAGCGTCTTTGAACTAGATAAAGAGTGAGGGTGTTGAACACAAGCTTCGGCATGACTTGGGGCCGGCACAGGATCAGAAAGTGGTATTGATGGTACACTCACAAGAAGACCGTCGCCGTCGACCAAGACGATAATGTATGGTTGCTTACTCTGCATGCCCATCAGCATCAGCTGCATGACCACCACCCATCGGCGGGTCACCGACCACCCGTTGGCGGTCAACTGACCTTCAAGTAGAAGTTATCCTGGATGATGGAGCTAGTGCACTCCTCCAGGGACCGGAGCTTCGCCGCCGTGTCTTGCTGGCTGAGCTCGGCAGTTTTGAGGCGGGAGCTGAGATCATCGTTTTCCGCTCGTAATCTTTTCTCGGTCCGTTTGATGTAGACGACGAGATCCTGCAGAGCAACTGTCAGCACACCTGCTCAGTTGCGATCAGTGCTACGGCGTGGGTTGGGGCAATAGAAAATATAATGAAAAGGAGGACCCCAGGCCGTGGTGTGATTTTTTGCCGAGGATGTGCCCGAGCCATCAACCGGGAAAATGGAACACGGGGTTCGTCTGAATCTTCACGTGTGACCGCGCTTGTCTGAGAAGCTTGAAGCTTGAGACGGCCTTTCCTTTTCCTTCTCCCATCCCCACAAGCAAGACACTCGCATCCCCGACGCACCTTGATCAAATGTTCCGCATTATCCTGGAACAACTGCAAGGTATCGAATCGCTCGACAAAGCTCCTCATGTCACTATCAAAACCCATGGTGGTCCGGCTGACTTGACTGTTTTGTGAGGGTTGACTGCTTGGTGAGGGTTGACTGCCTGGTGAGGAGGGTTGACTGTCTGGTGAGGAGGGTTGACTGTTTGGTGAGGAGGGTTGGGAGCTCTGGTCCATGATGGTTGGCGGTCAGATATTTGCAGATGTTCGCACATATTCGCACATATTTGCAGATAGCTCTTGAGATTCTCCAGCCAAGCATAAATACTGTTGATATCAGCGACCGGAAGATTGCCTAGACAGAACAGAATGTGAATGAGCTGCCAGCCAGCCAAGCCAAGCAAGCCAAGCCAAGCCAACGTCGCGAGCCAGCCGGCTGGCGACCACGCCGCTGAAGTAAAGAACCGGTGTCTGCGCCAATCGCCAATGGCAAGACACCAGGCCTCACTCCCTTTTTGATGGGTCGCCCCATCAGGGAGCCTGCAGAGGGCTCGCTGGCCGGGCTGGCCGGACGGGCCAGGGCGAACAGGAAGATCATTGGCAGTCCAGGGCGGACCAGGCTGTCGGTAGGGCAGAGCGGCCTACCTGTCACTCTCGCCCGGGGCTTCCGATGTCTTTGATTTATTTCTCCCTGCTGCCTCTCGATTGGCGCGGCGGGGGTGGAGGGGAGGAGGCGCGAATAGCCGTAGCCGTGGAGCTCAGCAGAAGTCAAAGTCGGACAGCTCTGTTTGGCATAAAAGACGGATGTCGAAATGAAGGAAAATTACACCCGAACACGGGAACAGGCAGAAGGGCAGGATCTTGTATTACCTAACTTATTCTTCAGCCTCAGTCTTCTTGTACGTAGCAGCAGAATGCATGGAATGCATGGATATCGATGATGGATGTGGGTGGCGGCTGTTTAGTCGACGCCACCGAGCCGGAAGAGGGAGCTTTGTCTCAGACTTTTTGACAAGGCGGCCGGGGACCGGTCATCTATTGGAAGCCCTCCGTTCCTTTTCTTAGCTTCCTCTCGTCGAGCACTAGGCGCACAGGGCGTGCTTGGTCGAAAAAGAAAGCCGAGGTCGCAAGTAGAAGTTTACCTGACCACGGGTATGATGAGTTATGATCCTACCCTTTGCAAAGGTAGTAAGGAGTAAACAAGGCAATGGGCCTGGTCTGTCTCTTCAGGAAGTCGTCGCAGCAGAAGCAAGCGTCTTGACTTAAGGTCATGAGGCCAAGCTGTCCCAAGAGCCATCAGCCCGATGGTTTGAAGGGACCCGTCTGGGGGGTTTGAGTAGAAGAAAACCGGCAGTTTCGAACAACGCCTCGCCTCCATTTCTCAAGCACACAGGATATGTCCACGGTCCAGATTCCTGGCCTGGCAAGTCGTGTAAGCTCGAGCGAACGATGGCGCCTTCCTCTTCCGGCTTTCAGCTTTCCCTTTGTCAGGGGCAGGGGCAGGCACGACTTGATGCGCCCTCCCCTCCTCCTCTCCCCTCCTCCTCTCCCCTCCTCCTCTCCCCTCCCTTTTCATTAGTATCTCTCTCCTCTTCCCTTTTCGCATTTAAAGTCCTCCCTAAAACCGATCCCGTGCCATTTCGCCGACCGGCAGGCAACTTTGGGCCCGTTTTGCCGATGGATGATGAATGGCCCACTTGAAGGAGCTTGACGAGTGGTCCGGGTTGGCTTTGTTGTTTACTGGCTGTTGGGGGGGGGGGGCTGTAAACGAACCAATGACCAACGACCGACCAATGGCGTCAGCGTCAACACGAGGTTCACATCTTCATTTCTGTTCTTCGTCTTGGAAGCAGAGCTGGGCCCCCCTCCCCTTTTTCTATCATTTATAAGATTTATACACTACCAAGGAGCTTCGCACCAAGCTCTTTTTCTCTGCAAAAAAAAAAAAAAAAAACAGTACTAATCACAAAATAAACATGCGGATCTGGGGATCAGTATACCGCTCATTTACAAACCCCGATTATATTAGGGCCCTTAAGTTTTTTTTTTTTTTGTAGAGAAAAAGAGCTTGGTGCGAAGCCAAGTCAAAGATCTAAGCTAGTTCAAAGATCTAAACTAGGGGGCCCTTATATCATTATTATTATTTTATCACCTTCGAGCGAAGCACCCCCAGGAAAAAAAAAAGCAAAAGGGAGAGCGGGCTTTTTTTTTTTTCCTGGGGGTTCCCCCCAAACCCCCGACCTCGCTTCGCTCGAAGTTACTATAGCAATAATATGATCGGGGCTAATAAATGAGTATTTACGGACCCCAATAGTCTCACCCTAAATGATACAAGTTGTATAGTGCCAGGCCTCCCGCGTCGATCGACATATGGTCCAAGGCACTCACTCGCTGAAGCCCCTTTTGCTTCATGTGTGTACGAGAGAGACCGTAGTTCCTTGACCATTCGTGCGCCGTCACAAGACCCTACCCTGCATGCAGTACAAGCTTGTCTCTGAGCCTTTAAAAGGGAGATCTGATCTGACATCTGAAAAAGCTCTCGGTTCTTTCATCCACCCGGGTACCACCCCCTCGGGCCAGGGGGTCGAGACGAGAAGGGAAGGGAGACAGAGAGCGCGCGCTAAGAACGCCAAGGAGGACACACTATGGCATACGACGGCATGCCAAGATATGCTATTGGAATAGAATACGCATAGTAAATGCCATGATATCCTCCAAGGAGTCCAACTCCAGTGCCAATCACAAAAGAAAAATGTAGATCACAGGGTCCGTACACGCTGATTTACTAGCCCCGATGTACCTTCGAGCGAAGCGAGGTCGGGGGTCTGGGGGAACCCCCAGGAAAAGGCCGCTCTACCTTTTACCCTTTTTTTTTTCCTGGGGGTTCCCCCCAGACCCCCGACCTCGCTTCGCTCGAAGATACTATGGAAATAATATAATCGGTTAGTAAATGAGCGTTAACGGACCTTGGGATCTACATGTTTGTTTTGTCATTATTGTTTTAACTAGAATCGGATGAGTTGCCGATGGTGCGAAACGATATAGGAGGAACGAAAAGGGGCGGCTCTTCTGAGGTCCGAACAAGACATGTCTGGGTAATTCTTCATCTGATAACCCCCCTCCAGTACATGTAGGATATGTACTGTATGTACAGTACATATCAAACCCCCCTGGCCAAATTCTAATACCGCCTCAATGTCTATGCGGGGGCGGAGAAGGGAGAGGAGGATCAGAGCCGGGCTCTATGTAGTATGTTTTTTCTCCATGTTTCTAGGCCAATCCCTACCGAACATCTTTTAAGGAGTGTCTAGCAAGACTATGATGACTTCTGCTTCTGCAGAATGTTGCTCCCTAAGATCTATGCGCGACCCACTGAACGTTGAAGCCACTACCGGCTGATGGATCAAAAGTCGAACGTGTCAAACGGCTGTAACATCTATGATGGCGCATGGCATCGCCGCCGCAGCCCCACTCATTGCAGTCTACCAGTCGCCTTCACGCCTGAGGGGAATGGCCTCCGTTCATGTACCCACTTAACTGGCCATAACAGGCCTCCTGAATCCCCCCCCACTCCCTTCGTCGTTCCCCCAGCCCTTCCCGGTTGGTTGCCAGGGACCTCGTCCGCATTGTCCGAACATGTTTTCAAACATGCCGCCGATCAGCCAATCGCATCATCCCACTTCCCAGTCTCATGCTTTCCTTGATGCCCCCTGGGAACACGGCGCTTGTGGATCCTTGTAAGCCGATCTTTTGCTTCTCGCTCCCGAATCAAACTCCTTCACTCCCCCTTGGTCGAGCTGGCAAAGCCCACAGCTTTGGGAAGCGGCGATGCGCTTGGTCTGGCCGCAACTTCACAGCCACCAAGGCCTCGTCGGACCCGTGCTTCACCTGATGTCGAGGCGTGCGTGCCTTGGTGATTCCAGCTTTCCCGTGCCCGTCCGTCAGCTCAGGGGCTTCGGGCATGACGGACAATGAAGCTGTCCGGCCAAGGCGTCAAATCCCGTAGTTGCAAGAGGCTCCACGTGAGAGATTCTCCTCGGGCCTATGTCTCCTGACGACCACCGCAGTGTAGCCATATGCCAGTAGGTCCCTCTGCCAGGAAGTTTATAAGAGCGTGTTGAGCCTCTCCTGTTCTTCCGTCTCTTTCCACTCCATCACCACTAGTCTTCATCTCATCAGCATAGCCTTGCTACTCCCCCCCCCTCCCCTCCCCAACTTTCCCTCCGTCCGCTTCGAGCCCGGTGCTCAGAATAGTCTGCTTCTTCCACATATCTATCCATCATAATATTCTTGTGCGATCGCTCTCGCCTACTCGTTCCTTCTTTCGCTGTCCTGATCACCCACCTATCCACATCCACAATGAAGCACGCGAGCTCGCTTCTCCTTGCGGCCTTTGCCGCCACCACCGTCCTCGGCCATGGCGTCATCACCTCGGTGCAGGGTGCGAACAAGGTCACCCTCCCGGGCCTGTCCCTCATCGACGGCACGCCCCGCGACTGCGCGTCTCCGTCCTGCGGCGCCGAGGCCGACACGTCCATCATCCGGGACAGGGAGCTCGGCACCAGCAAGGCCTCGGCGCTGGGTCGGACCGCGGGCGGTGGACCCGTGGACGTGGCCAAGATGATGGCCGTCTTCATGAACGGCGCTGCCGCGAACAGCTCCGCGGTCGTGGCGGCGCGCGAGGCGCACGAGGCCGCCATGGCAATCCGCGGCCTGGCACCCCGTGCTGGCAACGGCGGCACCAAGACGCCCAAGGGCTCGGTGGAGACGGGTGTCCAGGCCGCCACCGGCGCCGCTGCGGAAGGCCTGCCCACCACCCAGGACGACGGCACGCTCCAGATGACCTTTCACCAGGTCAACCAGGACGGCGCCGGCCCGCTGACGGCCGCCATCGATGCCACCTCGGGCGGCAGCGATGTCGACGCCTTCAAGACGGCAGCCGTCACTCAAGACGTCCCCGGCATCGGCATTGGTAAGTTTCCTCGCCCGTTTTGTCCCCCTTCTCACCCTTCCCAAGCTCTTCTTGTGGTCCTCCTCTTCTAACCAGTAGCTGCACAACAAACAAAACAGGAGGTCTCTCTCTCGCGGCCGTCATGGATTTCCCCGTGGCCGTGCAGATGCCCGCCGGCATGACGTGCCAGGGCAGCGTGGGCGGCGCCTCCAACGTGTGCATCGCGAAGGTGCAGAACTCTGCGTTGGCTGGTCCATTCGGCGGGTCCGTGGCCTTCACCCAGTCCCCGGCGGCCAAGAAGCGGGCCATCGAGTACAACCTGGCCAAGAAGAGGTTCGCTCGCGGCCTGCAGGAGTAGGGCGCCGAGCTGTGTCTGGATCCTTTCCGCGCCTTTTTTTATTATTTTATTTTTCTTCTTTTTCTTTATTTTCTTCTGGTTTGTTGGTCACGTAGCAGGTGCCTAGTTGGCTTGGCATCACAAACATCATGGCTAGCCGGCCGGGAGCGGAATGTTTGGCGAAAGACGGGCATAGGGATGGACATCAGGGCGACGCAGGGCGTGCTGTGGATTGCAGGGCAGTATACCAGGGCAACATAAATTGGAGGACAGTACTGTACATAGGCGGGGGCATCACAAATGCTATACCTTGGGATTTTAAAATGTCTCTTCGTTCGCGCTATCACTAGTGTGGTCATGTCTGGTGAGATGCTCAGATGCTATAAGAAGAAATGTAGGTTCTAATTCGGAGACAAGGTACGGTGCTAATCACAGAATAAACATATCCTAGGGTCGGCTGATTTACTAACCCGATTGTATAATTATTATATCTTCGAGCGAAGCGAGGTCGGGGTTCTGGGGGGAACCCCCAGGAAAAGATCGCTCTACCTTTTACCCCTTTTTTCTTCTTCTTTTTTTTTTTTCCTGGGGGTTTCCCCCAGACCCCCGACCTCGCTTCGCTCGAAGGTATAATAATAATATAATCAATCGGATTAGCAAATGAGCGTACACGGACCCTAGGATCTAGATGTTCATTTTGTGATTGGCACTGCCTGCGCAGGTACAACATGCGTTAGAAGAAAGACGATAGGCTCGGTAGAAGAGAAGGCACTCCCTTCTTTGTTCTCCCACGTCTCTGGAAATGAAATGTGATCGACGAGTCGATGTGTGGTGGGGCCAAGGCGCGGTCGGCACTTCAGGCCGCTATCTAGATTCGAGATTTAAACACGTCACTAAGACATTTTTTGGCAGGGATGAGCGAATGATTGATTACCCTTTTTTCGCCAATTTATTCAATTTATTACTCACTTAATGTCAGTTTTCAGCTTCTACAGCGCACACAAGTAGTGCCTTACTTATCCTTGTCCTCTACCTTTTTCTTATTTTCGCGTGATAGTATCATGCAATAGCCGCGAGTACGACTTCCAAGACGATGGCGACCCTGCTCGTGCTGGGAGGCGTTGCCATTCCTGTGAGTATTCTTGTCACGTACTGGTATCACCACGTCCCAACGCGTGACCTTTCAAACAAGCACATCCCAGACTGACGCGTCTTCCGCGGAACAAAGTATCTTAGTCGCTACGTCCAGAGCCTCTACTACGGCGTGACCATCCGTGCTGGCGGCCCCCCCAGGCCCCAGCCGGGCTCTGTCCGCTACGCCGAGCATAGTCGCCGCATCCAGATCTTGGTTGGCCTGCTCCTGATCGTCTCCTCGACCGTCTACTCGATGCGGTGGCAGCCGAGCTTCTATTCCGACCTGGGCGGCCTGCCCCTCAACGCGACCGAGCGCGACGTGAAATCCCGCTTCCGCCGCCTCGCCGCTCTGCATCACCCGGACAAGGTCGGCTCGACGCGTGCCGGCGACGCGGCCGACGTGAACGCCTACTTTGTGCACCTCAAGACGGCCGCCGACACGCTCTCGGATCCCGTGCTGCGCTTTGCCTACGATCGCTTCGGCCCGGCCGTCATCGCCTGGGAACACCGCGCCACGGCGCGGGAGTACGTGTGGAGCGGCCTCACCAACGGCATGGCAGGGCATTACCTCGTCGCCGCCGGCCTGACGGTCGCCCTCAACCTGCTGGGCTTCCTCCGGTGGGCGCGCCACGAGCGCTGGCTCTTGCTGGCAGCCATGTTCGTCTTTGAGCTGTACGCCGTCACGCGCGTCGAGCGCCCCGCCGTGCTGGCGCATCTTGTCGATCCGGTCATGGCCGTGGTCGCGCCCCGCCTGGGCCCGATCCTGCCGTTCCAGGCTGTCGTGCTCGCCCGCAGCCTCTGCCTGATGCTGAACATCATCCTCTCCCAGGTCGGGCCACTGCTGACGGCCGATACATCCGGAGGTGCTATCGAGCTCGTGGACAGGAAGGCCGATCAGAACTTGGCGATGCAACAGGAGCTGGAGCGGCTGGAAGTACTGGCGAGAGGGGTTGACATGGAGGCGAGCAGGCTGTGCGAGATGGAGATGGAGCCGTTTCGGGGGGACGAGACAGTGCTGGCGACCGTGCGCAGCAAAGCAAGGGACTGGTTAGTGCAGCAGAGGGTGCAGGCGGATCCGATGGTGCGCGACGCGCTGGTGCAATCGATCCGGAGGAAGAAGATGGATGCGCCGGCGGGGGCGAGAGGGACAAGGTAGCCGGGGCAAGATGGAGATGACATGGACCTTTTCTTACTGTATCTTATGTCCGTCAAATTTCGAGCGTGGTACAGTACCACGTTCCTATGAAAGATAACCAAGTTTGATCTTCTAGTCTAAGATTTAAAATGGTTATCTTTGAATAGGAGCACGGTACTGCACCACGCTCTCTAGATAGACGGAAATAAGATGTAGTAAGAAAGGCCATTTTTTCCCCCTCCATTTTCAGCACAGAAGAGACCTCTCCCTCGTCCGGGTGATATTTTTGCTTCGAAAATGGAACCCTTAAACTGGTGGACGTGAAGTCCGTATCATGTCAAATCCGGGAGTTGTGATAACAGAAAATGGAAGAGAAGGTAATATGGCAGTCGGTGAGACAGGCAGCAAACACAAGGTGTTGTGCCTGCTGGCTTGCATGCTTGCCGTGACGTGGAAGCGGATTCTCATGCAAAGAAAGGGCAACATTTAAATGGCTGGGGAACGAGAGGAAGCACAGATGCTCGTCGTTTCAGTTTCAGAGCATTGATCCCGAGAGAAGACCAAGATACTGCGGGTACTTACTGTCGTGGTGGTATGGTGCCTGACCGTAGAATCTCAATATTTCAGATTTCAGTACAGTGCCAGTCACAAAGTACGGTGCCAGTCACAAAATAAACATGCAGATCCCACTAACCCCGATTAGATTACTATAATTTCTTCGAGCGAAGCGAGGTCGGGGGTCTGGGGGGAACCCCCAGGGAGAAAAAAAAAAAAAAAAAAAGTGTAAAAGGTAAAGCGGTCTTTTCCTGGGGGTTCCAGACCAACCTCGCTTCGCTCGAAGATGCACTAAAGCGTACACGGACCCTAGCATCTGCATGTTTATTTTGTGATTGGCACTGTACTTTAGTCACGACGCCAATTGAAGCTTGAAACCAAAAAAAAAAAAAAAAAAAAAAAAAAAAAAAAAGGTTGGGAAGGACCGATCGGCATTGGGCGGGGCCGCGGCTGTATGTTGTTGTACAGCCAGCACCTTCCACGTTGGGCGCCCAGATTGATCATTTTTTCTGCTCTGCCGGCTCATGACATTCGAGTTCACTCGGCGCGGGCCCCGGGAGGCGGAAGGCGGAAGGGGGGACGGGAGAGGTTGGCACGGTCCCACGTGAGATTATCGTGAGTCTCAGCTGAGGTCGTTGCACCGGGTTGGCAAGGCTTGGAAGCTTGCTTGTGCAAAGGAAGGAAGGGGCTAGCAACTCGGGCAGGAAGCAAAAGCCACGAGGTCCGAGGCCCCAGGCCCCGCGGGAGGACCAAGACATCCTGCGGGAAGTGGCTCCGTCCCGACTTTTTATTCAGCCGCCAGTCCACCAAAGTACAGTACAGTAACCAACAAGAGAGAGCTTGCTTTACTGTTGCTAATGTGTAGGTGGAGACGGCTGCTTGTAGTTTGGCGTTCTGAAAGTGCCTGAGCGTCAAGACAACACGCAGGCAGGATGATGCTAGCGTCTCAGAAAGAGACCTGAATACTTGAATACCTTATCAGGAGCAAAGACCGGGACAGCAAGCACCAAACTCCATGTCCATGCATGTATGTCCGTGTCATCTTTAGCGCCGGCCGTTCACTCCTGACTTTGGTCGTGGCCTTCCTGGTCGTCCCGGGAAGCAGGGAGCAGGGGGGTTTGTTTGTTCTCCCGAGTGGATCGTACACACGAGCAGGGGGGTCTTCGACGCGCCGGCGCGTTCCTTCATCGACTCTCTGCTCTCTCTGTTCAATTTCTTTTTTTTTTTTTCCTTCCTCCGTGGGCAAGAAACTCTTGCCGCCTATTCCCTCACCCTCGCGCCTAGCACTCGCCGGCGCACCCCTGGACGGACGAACGGCCCCCTCCGTCTTCCCCCTTCCGCCCCCCACCTCCCCCATCCTCCTTTGCCTCGGTTAGGCGCTGTGCCAGTAGAGACTCGAGACGTGGGCCTTGTTGCGCGATGCACTTGCAACTGCAGCCGGCTGACCTTGCGGTGGACTCGGATGCCCGTGTCCTCGGCTTATAGGTCCCTCGACGCTGCGGTTGGACAAGAAGAGAAAGGGAGAGGCTGTGTGTGTGTGTGGTTGGACAACGCTCCTCATACACCCTACCCTGTCCCCGTGTCATCTCCAGCGGCCTGGCACCAGCGGCATTCTCTTGGCTTCCTTCCGTGACCTGCCTTGCCAACTACCTGCCTACCTAGGGAAGGTTACGGTGGCTAACCCAGTTAAGCTTCTCGCCCATCTACACCCGACGGTCTGGTCTCTCGGTGCCCCCCCTGGCTGGCTGCCTTGACTTTCGCTTTCCGTCCGCATCCCAAACGCCGATACTGTCGTCTTGCTGCTTACAACAGTATTATCCGGTCTCGGGTAGCCAACAGCAGAAGCAGAACTTGGGACAGGCTCGCCACACATACACACCCACCCCCCCGTTCATGCACGCTACCCTGTGTCGTGCGTCTGCACCGCTCTCCGTTTCCCCCCCTTCTAGACGCCTTCTCGGGTCGCTGAGGGGTGAGGAGCCTTTTCCTCCTGCATGGCTGGCTGTCCTGTCTGCATGTCAATGAACCCCTATCAGACTTCAACGCACCAACCCGCGCCCGCACCCGCACCCGCATATGCTGGCTCATGCAACCTTTTTTTGCCCGTCCTGCCGTCTCGGTCTCTCCTTGGCCGCCTTGCCTCGTGCTTTCTGCATGCCGCCTTTTAAACCCTCGCTTCTGAGATAGGCTGCAGCCATTGCTACACCAGATCTTTGCACACTTTCCCCTCCCTCCCGTGGCTTGATCGACCCCCCGGGCATTTTGGCCAGACCGCCCACTGGTCCGCCTGAAATCCGTTCCATCATCAGCCCCACGACCGGGTTCTTCTTCCTGGGAGGCTCCACTTGCGCGCATCTCTGCTCGCGCGAGAGAAACAGGAAGGGGGAGTAAGAGAGAGAGAAAGAGAGAGAGACAGGGAGAGAAAGAATCTGTTGACCCGTCTCTTCGGGAACCGGCTCGGTGACGCCAGACTAACCTCACCGCCCTGTGTTTAACACGTCGCCAATCTTTCTCTGTTGACGTTTCCTCGGTCGCCCTGGGCCACAAGGGAAAGGGCCTGCCTGAGAGGGAGGAGATCATAGACGGGCCCTGCGTAAGCGCAGGGCGTAGGCCTTTTTCTCTCTCTTTCTTGGCGAACGTCTGCCGCCCACCACCACCAGCCCCGCCTACGCGAACGAACGACGCAGAAGAAGAGACGGCCACCCGGAAGTTGTTCGCCATGCTCTGCTCCGAGCCAGCCAGCATATCCGCCGCCGCCGCCGCCGCCGCCGTCATTTCCTCTAACCCCACGCCTCTCACCACCCGTCATCGCCCAAATCCCGCCCGTCACTGATAGGAGGGTTCCTGCCCATCGCCATTGGCTGCTCTGTCTGCCAATAGCCACCTTGCTGGGCCTCGCACGGCTTCCTTGTATGATATTGGTCAGAACACCAGAACAACAGCCCATCCGTCGCGCCCTTCCCAGCTAACCATGCCAGCCGTAGTCGCCGTAGCCCCGGTCAACCTCCCAGGGGGGCCCATCAAGAGCCCCGGCATTGGACGTCCCCAAAGACTCTGTCACCCGGTCCCGTGTGCGGAGCTCTAACCGATAGCTTCTTCTCCTGATGCCGAGCATCGTCGCTCCAGCAGCCATTCGTTTGAATTCATCCTTGGTGAAGGTGCCATCCTGTCCATTCTCGTCTCTTGATCATCTCGCGCTTTGCCCTATCAACGCCTTTCTTTCGGGTGAAGCGATTTCCGAAGGTATGTGTGAATTGGGAGAGAAAGTGCACGCACGTTGTATTTGCACCTGTCAAAGCTCGCCGTCGTCTTCCTCCGGTCTTCTTAAACCCCTCTCTCTCTCTCCCCCATGTTGGCTAAATCACACGCCCTGCGGAGGTAAAGAACACACATTTGTTGACCATCCCATCCACAGGAGGCTTGAACGTTGGATCGCGTGCTTGGTTGCCTTCCATGGCCTCCTCGGAAGTTGACCGCAAGTTCCTTGGCAAGCTTGCCAAGAACGTGGAGGGCGACAACCAGCTGCTCGCCTCGGTGCTTTTCAGAATCCTGGGGCTCTCCGTCAGCCTGTCGACCCAGCTGATCCAGGCGCGCAAGCTGCGCCGGCCCGACACGATGCAGGACGCGTCCTCGCTCCGGCTCTACTTCCACATCGTCTGGCTCTCCCGAGAGGGGCTCGTGCTGTTGGAGCAGTACGTCATCCCCATGGTCGGCGACCATGTCGAGCTCAAGGTTCTCTCCTTCAAGCTGCGCGCCTCCTTCTACCACATCATCGTGCTCTTCCACAACACCCCGCCCGTCTCGGCCCTGGCCGAGGGCCAGACGCCGACAACGCCCGGGGGGTCTGGATTCACACCAAGCCGGCCCGACAAGGGGAAGGGCATTGCGAGGGACGACGACTACGGCGACGACGACGACGACGACGGGTGGGGTCCGCGGACGGGGGGGCTTGGGCATGGCGGGGAAGGCTGCCACGGGGACGCAACACGGCCCTATCCCAAACAGCCACCACCACCACTAGCGCACAAGCCGGAAGGAGGAGGAGGAGGAGGACCGCTAGGACCGCCGCCGGGATTCGGTCCCGAGGCGGCAACCGCCTTCCTGCTCAAGCCGGGCGACTATCTGCCCCTCGCGCACGAATGCTTCCGGCAAGCGTCGCGGCTGGCGGACGAGCTGCTCTGGGGCTCGCACTCGCTGCGGGTGTCGGTCAAGACCGAGTACGCGGCCTTTCTGTACGACTGCGTGCACGACCGGGAGGCGAGCCGGAGAATGGCCAAGCAGACGATCAGCGAGGTGTACGACGCGCAGGAGGGCATCGATAACGACATGTTCACGGACGCGTGCGAGCTCGTCACCGTGCTGGGCCGCATGATGAGGAGGGGCCTGGGACAGGTGAAGGGGGGGGCTCAGTCGTCGACACAGCAGCAGCAGCAACAGCAACAGCAACAGCAACAGCAACAGCAACAGCAACAGCAACAGCAACAGCAACAGCAACA
>WXYE02251143.1:0-17005 GCA_011319275.2 Echinosphaeria canescens | reverse complement strand
GAATGCGATCTGGTTCGAGTTCTTCGTCTCCAAGCGTCCACCGCAGATCGGTGATCCCGCGGGATTGCCGCGTGGCGCGCGGGTCGCCGGCTTCGCGTCGCTGTCACTCTGGACATTCGTGATCGTCGCGGGCCGGCTCATCGCCTATCTTCCGCACTGGAACTGAACATGGCCGTGCAGAACTTCCTCTACTGGCTGCAGGGCACTCCCCTCGCTCATTCGATCAGCAAGACCCACCACCTGGTCGGAGCGGGATTGCAGGTCGTGCACATCGCCGGCTTCGTCTCGTTGCTCGCCGCCGTCGTGCTGCTCGCGCTGCGGGGCTTCGGGCTGGTGTTCCCCGGACTGCCTCCCGAACGTCTGAAGCGCGAGATGTCGCGGTTCCTGTGGATCGGGCTCGCGCTCACGATAGCGAGCGGCCTGCTGATGTTCATCACCGCGCCGCTGCTGTACTTCAACAACAAGGCGTTCGACGTGAAGATGGGGCTGCTGGTGGTAGCGATCGTCGTGCAGCTGCTGCTGTTCCACTTCGCGCGAACGACGGGAACGGGCCGTCGCGCGGCCGTCTTCGCCGCGACCACCAGCCTCGTGCTGTGGTTCAGCGTCGGCATCGCGGGTCGCGCGATCGGATTTCTCTAACGGGACTCCAGCTCCGCGACGAGCGGATGCAGCTGGCGTCCCTTCGCGCGCACCAGGAACACTGCCTGACGGATATCTTCGGTGCGCCCGACGATCGCGAGGCCATGGTGTCGCATCACCTCGGCTTCGACGGACGTCGGCACCGCGATGACCCCCAGCCCCCCTTCCGCGAAACCCGTCAGCAACGCGCTGTCGTCCACATGCCCGACGATGCGCGGCCGCACGCCCTGGCGCGCGAACCACGCATCCACCGCCTGGCCGTGCAGCGAATTCGGCGCTGAGCCGACGACGTAGGGCGCGTCGTCCAGGCTCGCCGGGAAAGCCCCCGCCAGCGACTGCGCCAACGTCGGCGCCGCGACGAAGCTCACGCCCGAGTCGGTCAGCGTGCGTGCCTGCAGGCTGCGCGCCAGGCTGGCAGGCGCCGCCGAGTCCGCGAGCACCACATCGAGCTCACCCGCGGCGACGAGCGCCAGCAGCTCGACGAATCGCCCCTCGCGGCAGGTGAGTTCGAGCTCGTCTCGATGCGCATCGATCACCGGCTGGAGCACCCGCACCGTCAGCAGCTTCGGCACGCTGTCGGTGATGCCCACGCGCAGGTGCACGCTGCGGGGCCGGGCGCCGCCGCGCAGCACGGCGGTGAGCTCGTCGCCGAGCGCGAAGATCCGTAGTATATGATTTATGATTGAAGTGGAGTAGTGGCTTGGTCGAAGTTTTTCAGACTCTGATCGGCTATGCCAACGGGGCCAACGGGAAGCAGTCCAGAACGCAACGGCGAGATGAACCAAGACAACGACAGCAGCAAAACGGGGGGAAGTAGGTGGAGAAACGGTGCCTTTTTCCTCTCGGGACAAAGATAACGTGTCTGAATACTATCTCGTGCCTAAAACATTACAAGCCCTTTGCCCGTCTCGTATCATATAGTAAGTAAGCCAGCCCAGGCAACCCAACCAGCCAGCCCTGCCCTGCCCTCCCCTTCCCCTTCCTCCGGCCATTCCCCCCTTCCAGCCAAAGTATGTTTTTTTTTTTGCAACCAACCCACCGCCCCCCTCTCCTTCCCTTCCCTTCCCTCCCGTCCCATCATATCGTAGGACTGGTCCAGTCCTTTGCCCGACCCCCCCTTCCTTCTCTTGATCTGCTAGTATATCGTGGGCAGAGGGGGAAATAGATCGGCGGCCTGGCAGGTCCGCGAGTTCTATACCGGTCAAACAACAGAGAAGACAGATGACCATCCGAGACCACTAGCCGCCGTTAAAAAACAAAAAAAAAGAGACCGACAGGTGAAAAAAAAGAGCCGAGTTACATGGGCGCGTCCCTTGCGCCTGTGCTTATAATCGTTAAAAAAACACACGCGAGACCCTGGCCACAGAACCCGGCAGAACATGGAAACCAGGCAAGACAAAAAAAGAGCACATGTACTTACATAAAAAGAAAGAGAAAAGGGACATCAAAAACGGGTAAGAGAGCTTGGTGACCTTTGCTCCTAGTCAAAAATTACAAGTCTAGATATCCAGTCAGGTTGTCCACATGACTGGATAACTAGACTTGCACTTTTTGACTAGGAGAAAGGTCACCAAGCTCTCTTCTACCGTAAAGAAAAAGAAAAAAAAAAATAACGAGGTAAAAAAGGCAAATATAAGACCACCCCTCCTCGGGTCACCCCGAATCGATATATTATGAGTGGAAGAGATCCCACGCCTCCTCGCACAGGCGGAGAAACCTCTCGCGCTTGGCGCGGTGCGTCTCGGGGCTGTCGCGCGGCTCGCCAAAGGGCCCGCGGCTGCGCGCGGCCGCGCGGCCGTTGCCCAGCGGCGGGCTCTGGCCGTCCCCTTCGTAGTCGGCCCGCCGCCGCTTGCCGCCGCCGCCGGCACCGGCACCGCCGCTCGCGCTCCGGCTGGACTCGGGCATGTACGATGGCGGACGCTGCGGGTACATCTCATCCTCTCGCTGGTGCGGCTGTTGCTGGTGGTGTTGTTGTTGTTGCTGCTGCTGCTGCTGCTGATGTTGTTGTTGCTGTTGCTGCTGGTGCTGGGCCGGCGAGGTTGGCGGTGGAGGTCGGCTGCCGTAGTGGACAATCTTGGGGAGCAGCTCCGGACGGCCGCCCGCCAGCTCCGCCTGCGCCTCCTCGGCGGTCTTGAACTCCCGCATCCGCGCCGAGATGGGCCCGTCCATGGGCATCTGCTGCTGCGGTGGCGGCCGGCCCGGGGACGCGAGCGGTGGCGGCCGGCCCTGACCGGGATACAGACCCGGGCCGCTGGGCTCGTGGTGGCCCGTGAGCCCCTGGCCAAAGACGTCGGAAATCGGGGGCAGCCTGTTGTTCGTCTGCATGGCCGGCATGTGGTGCATGTGCGTGTTGCCGCCCTGGCCGGGCGGATGGTTGGCGATCTGTCTCGTCAGCGGGTACTGGTTGTTGTCCCTGCCAGTAAAGCTCTGGCCGAGAGGGGCGGACTGGATCACGCGCTCGCTCGCGAACTGCTCGTGCGACGGCGCGACGATGCTCAGGCCCGGGGGGGCCCCTCGCTTTCGGGCAAAGCCGGGTGTTTTTGCACTGAAGCCGCCGCCGCCGCCGTCTCTGCCTGGTCCTTCGCCCTTGGCCGACTGCTGCAATCTTGCCTCGATGATCTGACGCTGCGCCTTCTGGATGTCCAAGCTGCGGGCCATGGTGTCGTTCATGGCGGCGTTCTGTGTGACCAGGCCCGGAGACAGACAGGCGATTCCGAGATCCTGCACGCCCAGTTCCCTGCTTGTCTGTGGTCGTGGGCCGGTCGCGGCGCCCGGCAGCACACTGTTGTGATTGGACAGATCCAGTCGTCTGGGTCTATGCCTGTTGCCGGCCGATTGCGGAAGCGGTGGGGAGGACGGCTCCTTCTTGACGATAATTCTCGGCGCGGCATTTCGTGCGCTGCAAGAGGTGTGAGCATAAAAAAACACGACGATGGTGAGAAGAGAAGGGAGAAGAGAAAAGGAAAGGAAAGGAAAAAAAAAACCGTCCCCAAAAAAGAGCAGAGGGACAAGAAACTCGAATGCAGCACCCGAGGCAGTGAGACTTACGAGCTCGGCGGCGATGAGTATTCGACCGTTGTTGTTTTCGGGCTGGCGGTCTCTGGCGGCGGGGGTGCAGATGATGCGGATGCGGATGCGGACGCACTCGAGGACGCAGGTGTGGGCGTGGGGAGCTTGACGGACGGTGGTGGTGCGAGGGCGGCCCGTATTGAGGATGGCGAAGGGCCGTCTGATGCCGACGACGACGACGGCTTGAGGTCCTTTCCGAATGAAGGCCTGTCGTGTGGAGCCGGAGAAGGGGCCATTGCTATGGCGGTGCTCATTGTCGACGGTGGCTGCAGCAGCCTGTCGTCCAACGCAACTAGACGCAAAAAAAAAAAAAAAAAAAAAAAAAAGGATGCAGCAGAGCACAAAAGCCTGCGTCTGCGTCGGCTTGTCGGTTGCTGGCAGCGAGGGAACGGAGAGTATGGCCAAGACGGGGTGGATGGCCGAGACGAGTGGATGGGCCGTGAGGAACGGATGACGGGTGGGCCAAGCCTCACAGGACAGGTGGTGGATGTATGTCAGATAGGCGGCTCTGCGCTCTGCGCTGCGCTTCTGCGCTTTCCCAGACGCGCGCAAAAGGGGGTGGGCGTGGCGGTGGACAGCCTTGGCTTGCTGGACGCTTTGGAACTCTGTACGCTGCTGCACGACTGCACGGCTGCACGGTGCAGATGATGCCAGGCGAGACGGGCCAATGGCAGGATGGCGAGTGAAGGCGATTGATAAGACACCGAGCAGACTTGTGCGGCGTGATGTCTCAGAAGCGAATCCCCGTCGCAGGATAACCTTGCCGGGAGGAATGGAGGGGGAGGGAGGAGGAGTAGAGAGAGCGCTCAGGCGGGCTCAGGCGGGCTCAGACTTTCGTTTTTTTCCCTGTCGACAATGACAATGCGGTGCGCTGCTGCTCGCTCTGACACGAAAAACTAGGTCAGAGCTTGGGGGGGCCCGTGGCTGCTTCTCGGTCCTGCAGTTGTTCGCCCTTGGCCCTTGGAACGCTTGTGACCGCCAAGTTCGCCCAGGTCTGAAACGAGCGAGAGGAGACCAAAAGAGGGACCAAAAAAAAAAAAAAAGGGAGCTGCGGGTGTGGAACTCTGCCAGCCAGTCGGCTGATGTGGTGATTTGTCGTCGTTGTTGGTGGCACCCAAGGGGGCCGTTATTACTGTACGTTGGCTCTTCCCAATGCCGTCCTGGTGCTTGCAAAGCCGACGGTCGGATTCGGTCGTGTTTGAATGGAATGGTTGAATTATTTCGATTATGTTTGGAGCAGAAGCCCACTGCACTCGGGAGCGAGCAGCAGAAGAGCGATGCGACAGGTGCAGGGATTTGGATGTGGATGTGGTTTGGGTGCGGGTTGGATGTGCATGTGCATGTGTGTGCACGTGGACGTGGACGAGGCTTCTGGACGCGGCGTGCCGAGCGTTAGTTGACTCGTCCGCGGAGACGGCTGTGAGCGTCGTTGCGGGCTGCGGGCTGCGGGCTGCTCACGATACACAACGAGCGGCAGTGGTGGCAGTCGGACGGGGCTTGGTGGGGAACAAGGCGGCGAGGCGAGGGAGGGTCGAAGCCTGGGTGGCCGCCAACAAGCAAGCCCGGGTGGATTGCGACGAGAGAGAAAGAGAGAGAGAGAGAGAGAGAGGGATTTGGCGGAGAAGCAGATGTGGCCAGAGGCGGCAGCGGCAGAGCAGCTGGAGAGTACTGATCTGGATCCGGTTGTCGTCGTGGTCGTCGTTGTCGTCGTATAATAAGTAATCTAAGTACTGGCGTAGTACAGTACCAGCAGCAGTAGCCAAGACAATGGAAAAAACGCAAACGACGTCGAGGCGAACGGCACCCCCAGCACACACTGACACACAAGTATTAATGCGCCGCTCTGCTGCGATGCGATGATGATCGAGGCAAGAATTGAATCTCCAGGCAGAAACGAGACCAGGGGGGGGCTCGACGGCGAAGACGCTCTTTTCTTACTTCAACCGAGGGGGGAGGGGCGAAGGGCTACAGGGGTAGGCCGGAGGAGGGCTGGCAAGGGGTCGGCGAGGAGGTGGAGGAGGAGGAGGAGGAGGAGGGTGGGACGTGTGGATGATTGAAGGAGACAAGGAAGGAAGGATGATGCAGATTGTGTGTGAGGGCCGTTGTATGTCTGTGTCTATCCCACCCATACGTCGTATGTCTGTCTGTCGCATACGGTGTATGTCAATGTATGTCTGTGTATGTCTGTATTTGTCCTAATGTCTGTATTTGTCCTATACCTTGCATGTTGCTATACGCAGCCAACTCGAAGAAGACGGATTCTCACAAATGGATCATGTACCGTACTGTACAGCATTCTCACAAACACGGATACATGGATTAATGCACCGCATTCTTCTTGTGCAGGAGATGCAACCTCCCAGGAGGCCGCTTGGTAAGACACAGTCGTCTCTCTGGCGTCGCAGAGTCGGGAGTCATCATCCCTCCTTCCTCCCTGGCCGCTGCTTGTTGGCCAACCGGGGCGTCAAAGTGATTACTGTATGAATACAGCTGTACGATTGATGAATATTGGAATATTGGCCGTGCTGATTACTGTTGCAACTACTGCAACTGTCACTGTCTCCTTCTGACTATTGGATTGGGAGACGGGGCGGCACGGCACGGTGCTCATCACGGAACACGAACTTTTCGAATACGCGAACCCGCCCGGACACGCACCGCGCAGAGCCAGAAAGAAAGAAGATAAAAGAAAAGAAAAAACGCCGCGCCGGTCCCTGCCGATCCAGTCCCTGCCGATCCAGGCCCCAAAACGTCGCCAATATGGAGACGCTTGATCGCCATTGTTCTAGCCATCGCGCCAAAGCAGCACGGACTGACTGACGGAATAGGATAATAAACAAATAAATGCGTGGCGAAAGCAGGGCTCATCATCTCAACAAACCCTCGTCAGAGGTGCGTGGTGAGTCCTCTGGTCGTGTGGGGAGGGGGGGCAAGGAGACGAGGGGAAGGGGACGAGGGGCCATCAGTGGGGCGACGAGGTCGAGTGGTGGCAGGCCAGCCTGGCCAGCTTCTCAAAAGCTGCACGGCTCAAATGCTGCAAGGCTGGTGCGAAGGGGAAAGCGTGTTTTAGATTCAAGCGCCGTCGCCGTCGCCATTGGCGAGGGACCCCAACCCCAACGCCGGCCGCTGGTCCGTTGTTTCCCTTGTGTGGAGGACCCACCCGGTGGGGCCACATGGTGAAACTTGGGCCGGGTGTGCGTGCATGATGACAAGTTTTTGTGAGAAAAAAAAAAAAAAAAAAGACAAAAAAAGGGCTGGCATTTGAGCTGAAGTCGAGATTGAAGGGAGCTTCGTGCCGCCCGCTGCCGGACAATATGTTTCCACCTTATTCTCGGTCGGGCGGCGCAAAAGAATTGGTACGTACAGTACAGTGCCAATCACAAAATAAACATGCAGATCCTGCGATAATATCTTCGAGCGAAGCGAGGTCGGGGGTCTGGGGGGTACCCCCAGGAAAAGGCCGCTCTTCCTCTTAACCTTGTTTTTTCCTGGGGGTTCCCCCCAGACCCCCGACCTCGCTTCGCTCGAAGGTATTATCGAAGTACTATAACCAGGGCTAGGACCCTAGTATTTATTTCATCATTGGCACTGTATCATCATCATGACTGCCATGCCGGCATGCTATTTGCCACCGATGAACATGCAATGTAATACACTCCGTGCTGCCCTTCGTCTCACACATCCCAAGGGGGCCATCAAGCCTTCAAGATGCGACGCCGAGCAGATTTGTTTACCCCCTTGGCTGGCGATCCGCCCGTCCGCCCGCCTCCATCCCGCTCCAGCCACGCACGCTCCTTCGTATCCGATGGGGCGGATGATGGCCAGCCCGCTGACACCTGACGATTCAAGGCTGGCCAACCCCGCCGCCGACCCGTCTGCCCGTTCACAGGCTGAATCCGAACAGGAACAGGGTGCGGTCGCAGGTGGGGGGGGAGAGGGGGTTGGCTCTTCCCGAGGAAGAGTTTGTTTTGTTTTGCAGGCAGCTTGCGTCGGGTAGACGCCTCACAATTGCTCCCGTTTTCTTGTCTGCCTTCTCTCTTCTCTCAACTCAATGACAGGCAGGCAGGCAAGCGAGCATGAGGCCATCAAGAGATTGAGTCTGTTTCGGCCCTCCCCCCCCCACTTGTCCCCGCCTGACCATGCAGAGATGACTGGTCTCGGTAGCCGGCAGGGTGTTTCATCCATCGAGACTCTCTCTGCTCACATCCCCCCCCCCTCCCCCTCCCTCCAGAGTGTCATCCTTTCTCTCGCCAGGCCGCCAGAAAAGCACCGGTCCCAGACCTGGTCCGGTCGGGCCGGGTCTTTTTTTCTCATAAGAGCCGGACTCGGCCGTTCTCTCGTTCTGTCGGATCGACAGCATCAAAATTGATTTTGGCTTCTTTATTACGTTGTTCCTTTTCCCGCCCCGCGTCAGCCAGCTTGAGCCAGATCTGGCCGTTTCAAGTCTGTCTGACGCCCTGCTCAGCTGCGGCGCCGTTCAGGGACGAGTGGGACTCTCGCGAAGGCCACTAAGCTCTGAAGCTGCCCAATTTTTTCCCCTCTCGCTACAGTGTCCAATCGCAAAATGAACATATAGATCCTAGGGTCCATGCACGCTCATTTACTAACCCCGATTATACTGTACCTTCGAGCGAAGCGAGGCCGGGGGTCTGGGGGGAACCCCCAGGAAAAAAAAAGAAAGAAAAAAAGAAAAAAAAAGGCCGCTCTACCTTTTAACCATTTTTTTTTTCCTGGGGGTTCCCCCCAGCCCCCCAACCTCGCTTCGCTCGAAAGATACTACAACAACACCATGTTTGTTTGGTGATTTGCACTGTACATATTATCGTCAGCCTCATCTCATGTAGAGTCAGTGACAGCGCCGCGCCACACAGTGGAGAGAATGTGCCACCCAGATGCAAGTGAGTTTTCACGTGTCTGCATCTCAACCCCACTTCTGATCAATGCCCGCCCCACTTTGGTGTCTTGACTCTTGACTGGAGGAGGGTTATGCGAAAACGCCGAGCGCAAAAACGCCGAGCACAAAAACTTCAACCATCAAGACCAAGACAAAAAGTCCGAGAAGCCTTACGCCAGGCCCACCCGCCATAACTATCTGCATCCGCCAGCCATGTCCCAGAGTCCAGAATCAGACAACAGCTCGGCCATGAGCGTAGACGCCGGCGTGCCAACCTCGCATCAGCCGGCGGTCGAGGATGACATGTCCGTCGACGACAGACCAGAGGCCGAGGCTGGCGAGAGGATGGAGGAGGGGGAGGGGGAAGGCGATGATGAATTTGATGACGAGGAGGAGGAGGAGGAGGAGGAATCCCAGCGCGTGAAGCTTGTGGGTGACTTGCCGATTTCCTTTTCTTTTCTCTTTTTTTTTTCTTTTTTTTCTTTCTTTTCTCTTTCTTTTCTCTTCTTCTTCTTTTATTGCTCGACCCTGTGAGAACCCCTTTCCAACTCACCTACTTCTGTAGCTACCCGACGCAACAGACACGGCGGCCTCGTTCGAGTTCCTTGACGAGGGGCACACGATGGGGAATGCCCTGCGGTACATCATCATGAAGAAGTGAGTTTTTTCGGGCATTTCAGACGCCATCTTTTCTTCTCTTCTCGCTGTTGCTCTTCTGCCACGTGCCTTGGGAACTCTTGACACTCACGCTACGCTACTACGCACACACACACCCAGCCCGGACGTCGAGTTCTGCGCATATGCCCTCCCGCATCCGTCGGAAAACAAGATGAACGTCAGGATCCAGACCTACGGTAAGCCAGCCTGTCCGCTCCTGGACAAAGAAAGACGGCTCTGGGACGTGCTGACGCGGCGGCCCCTGTAGGCGGCATAACTGCCATACAAGCGCTGGAAAAGGGGCTCAAGGACCTGCAGGACCTCTGTGACGTGGTGGCCGTCAAGTACTGGGATGCGCGGAACGAGTTTGAAGAGGTCAAGATGGCCGCATGAACATCCAAACCATAGCGATCTAATACGAGTCTTTGCTCTCCGGCCTTTTTGCTTTTGGCCGGTGCCCCTTGAATTGCATTTTTCTTGGCTTGATCCCATAGGTACACGGAAGGCAGGCGAGTTGCAGGGAGGGGGCTCGTGGAATCTCAGTTCCGGCCCTAGAGAAAAAAGCGCATGAGCTGCTGGCCTCACATGTCTCGGACAAATCGGTGTGCTCACCTCCAAGAATCCACTCATGAAATCAGATGGCAGCTTCTTGTCCCCAAGGAAAGTCTCGCCCTTGAAGTATGACATGATGTTTGTTGTCTGTCTCCAAAAGTTCATCGTCTCCTGTCGAGCCAGGCCAGGCCAGGCCCTCCTGTTAGCCAAGGACGGCCCCTCGCCCGCCTTCGCGCCCTCCTCCTTTCCTTACCTGGTAGTCGGCATTCCCTTTGAAGATCAACACGTCCACCACAGGCAGCTGGGTGACGTAGCGGTGCCGCTCAAACTCTTGTCGTATCCGGGTGCGGATGGTCGAGATGGGATGCCGGATATTGTACATGGTCTGGATCTCGGGTGCCTGAGCAGAGTAAATCTGGGTTTAGCCACCAGACTGGGAGACAAGTACATGACCTCAAGGGCTGGGAAGCGCAACCGCGCTCTCGTCTTCGTTGCGGGAAAGGGTCGGGTATGTTCTTCTCCGTCCTTTCTTTCTTTTTCTTTTTCTCTTTTTTTTTCTTCGGACCAGGGAACGACATGGAAACATACGCCTCGGAGCCATTTTCGATAGCAAGCGCGCACCTGGCTCTGTGCATCGGCCCAGTTGCGCGCTGGAGGAGGAGGGAGTGGGGAGGCCAGTCAGTAAAGTCGAAGAAAGGGCTGAAGCTGTTGTCGCAACAAGAGGCTGTTGTGTGTATGTGCTGATGGAGGGAAGCTCTCACACTGCCGGGTGAGGACGGCAAATTTGGCGGGAGTGATAGTCATGGTGGACCGGAGCGAATCGCCGCTTTGACTGGTCCTGCACCGCTTGCCAAATCGTGGTCGCCGTCGTGGTCGCCGTCGTGGTGGTCGTCAATGGAGCTGTAGTCGCGAATGGGGTTAAGCATCATCAGCGAGATGCCGTGGATCTGTGACGAAAGGCGCCCTTGACCCACTTTGGCGCCACCGACGCCACCCTGCGCAGCCACAGTGGAACGAGGACGCTCTCCAGCAACACTATCTCCATTTTGCCGCCACATATCTACAGTGCATCACCAAATAAATATGCCGATCCCAAGGTCTGTCTACGCTCATTTACCAACTCCAACTGTACTATATAAAGTACCTTCGAGCGAAGCGAGGCCGGGGGTCTGGGGGGAACCCCCAGGAAAAGACCGCTCGACATTCTAACCTTGTATTTTCTCTTCCTTTAACCTTTTTTTCCTGGGGGTACCCCCCAGACCCCCGGCCTCGCTTCGCTCGAAGGTTGTACTTTAGTAATAGTACAATCGGGGTTAGTAAATGAGAGTGCACGGACCCTAGGATCTGCATGTCTATTTTTTGCGATTCGCACTGTACATAATCGGACGGCCTTGGCCTTGGAGAATTGCCACCGGAGCTCTTCTCCAACTTGAACCGCATCCTCTGTTCTCTGAGCGGTACATTCTGCCTGTTGAAGTTTACATCTGACTCCAATCGGCATCCATTCCATCTATCACCAGTCTTGTCTCTTTTCCTTCCATCAGCCCGTCGGTACCGATTTCCACCGATTCGCTGCACCCTCCCCACCCCCCACTCAACCCGTCCACACACCCACACGCCTACACGCCCACACGCCCACACGGCCATACACCCACGCGGCCATACACACCCCCCTCCCTCCTCCACACCATGCCGCCCGTCCGCACGGCGCTCCGGCGCTTCAACAAGCCGCCGCCGGACGGGTGGGACGACATCGTGGACGACCTGACGGCGTTCGAGAACAAGATGCGCGACGCGCAGGCGGCGCCGAGCGACAACATGCCCAAGGCGCAGGCGCAGTGGCCCATCTTCCAGATCTCGCACCAGCGGTCGCGCTACGTGTACGAGCTCTACTACGAAAAGGAGGCCATCAGCAAGGAGCTGTACGCGTACCTGCTCAAGAAGGGCTTCGCCGACGCCATGCTCATCGCCAAGTGGAAGAAGCAGGGCTACGAGAAGCTGTGCTGCCTGCGCTGCGTGCAGACCAAGGAGACGAGCTTCAACTCGACCTGCATCTGCCGCGTGCCGCGCGCCGAGCTCAAGGGCGACCAGGACGTGCAGTGCGTCAGCTGCGGCTGCAGGGGGTGCGCGTCGAGCGACTAGCAAGAGCGAGTGGCGAGTGTGGATGGCCGGGGGCTGGAGGCTGGAGGCCGGGGACGGGGCGGTCGGGACGAGACGGTCGGGAACGATGCTTTTGATTTTACGATGCTGGCAGACGACTGTGGACCGTGTTTACGATGGGCTACAAAACGTGGGAAGGCCTTACCCTCGTATGACTTGGTTCTGCATGGCCCGCCCCATCAAATTTTTGAGCAAGGCCACCACGACTTTTGCGATCCAGCATTTTTCTACTACCAAACTGCGAGGTGGTTATGAGCATAGCAAGTCAACATGATACCCTTTGAGATCTCTCAACATCCCCAGCCTAAAATATGGATGCCGGGCTGTCCTGTGATCCAAGTCCAAGACATCCATTCTATCGCCTTGCAAAGCCCGACTTTCGCCCCCGACCAAACCGGACACTGGTGGGTATGAACTGCAGGGCAGACATGGAGTTTGTCAGCCTGTCCATGTCGACGACGTCAGGTCTTTCAGAGGGCTGAGCTGGAGTCCCCTTTTTTGCTTGCGCCTCCACTTGCGCATCGATTTGAGGCCCATCCGGCCCAAGTCCACGCATGGTGTCAGCCATATCTGTGTCCTTACGGCCCCCCTCTTTGTGGTTGAGGTCTTTGGATTGCTGTCCTTCTGCGGGGCTCTCAGCTGTTGGCTGCTTCTCTTCTTCCGAGCCACCATCGAGAGGAGCAGGCGGGTTTCTGGTCTTTGGAGCGCGTGACTTGTTCTTGTTGCTGTTGCTGTTGCTGTTGCCGTTGCTGTTGCTGGCATGAGAAGGGCGGCTGTCGGAACCTGTGAGCAGAGAGTGGCGCCTGTCGATGCCGTCACGGGTGACTGCGAAGAAGTAGTTCTTGGGGTACATGTGCTTATCGATCAGATGGAGCCTCCGCTTCTGCGGCGTGGAGCATTTCTTGGGGCAGTCTTGGACGAAGCAGGAATACTGGGCAGGCAGCACTGGCCGGTCAGTGAGTGAGTCAGTCAGACCAGGTATAGTCGAAAACTGCGGGGAGTCCCTACAGTGCGGCCGCCCTTGTCTCTCTTAACAGCAGCAAAGGCATCGTGGCATTCCTCGATATGGATTGTCAGGAGATGGGCTGAGGGGAGGTTCTTGCGGCATGCAAGGCATCGGTTGACGTGCTCCCTGTGATAGTGTGCTTCGAACTCGGCATACGACTCAAAGTATGCCGCGATTGCGTGGAGGGCACATTGAAATTGGTCGTGGCGCGTCAGACCGGAGCCGGAGCCGGAGCTAGAGCCGGAGCCGGAGCCAGAGCCAGAGCTAGCGCCGATGCCAGCACCGGCACCGGTGCTGGCGCTAGCGCTGGCCTGATCAAGCTCAACAATCTTGGCAGCTCGGGGCTGTATATGAGACAAATCGCTGGCGTGCTGTGATTGTGACCACAACACACTGTTGCTTGCAGGGGATGGGACCTTTTCGTTGTGGCTGTCGTTGTGGCTGTCGTTGTCGCTGTTATCTTCCTCACGCTGTCGCTTCATCTTACCGTGGGCTGGAGTGTATGTAGATCAGTGATATCACAGAGAAGAGGCTTGAAGAGGCAAAAGCCATGCATGTCTGTACCCGCCGACAAGCAGTCATCTCACAGGTAAAAGAGGATCAAGGCTAAAGCTACCTAATAACAAGGGACCCGATCCTGGCCTGCTTGCCAGGGTGGCACGGACCACGGACCACGGGCCACAGTGGGACCCTGCAGCTTTTGGGACTGAGGCACAACACGGACCCGTGACGGACTCGTGACAAGCAGCAGGTAATTTGGCCAGTGAGCCAAGAGATTCAAAAGAACGTCCTTGGCTTTTGTCCATCGCTTTGCTCTGCTGCCTATCTGCCATTCCTCACCCTCACCCTCACTCCTCACTCTCACCCTCACCCTCATCCTCCTCCTCCGTTCAGTCGCCGCATTAGTGCTCTCATCTAGCGCCGGCGCTTTCTCTTTCATTTACTCGGCGCTATCTTGTTCCTTTTTTTTTTTGTACAATCTACTGACTATCGTCACCACCGGTCGGATCTTTGGCGTTCTTCTTCCAATGTCATCCGCCACAGCAGCACCACCAGCGCCAGTCAAGCTCGGAGTCGCCTTTCATCTCCAACTTCAGCTCCAGCAACAACAAGCCCATCCTACTCCTCATCCGCCGCCTCCTCGACGCCTAGCGCTCGCCGCTATTGTCTTCCCCCCCATCAATCCATCTCTTTCACGGGCCATTGCCTGGCCTTCATCTTCGCCTTCGCCATTCACGTCTGCTGCCCCCGCACCACCCGTGTGCGCCGACAGCCACCATCCCTCGCATGTGCCGAGTTATGGATTGTTGCCAGCGCCGCCGATGTGTTTCGACTTTGCATGAGCCTGGCTCGTGGTAGCGAGCGAGCCTGTGCTTTCGCGTCGTTGCCAGCACTGGACCAAAGTGTACCAGACCGGTGCCCATCAATCATTGCCCTCGGCCAATCTCCAGGCCCGCCTCGGCCACTGCGGCCACTTTGGCCCCTTCGGCTGCTCTTGAGAGAGTCATTGTCGCTGCCGCCGTGGTGAACCCATCCAGCCGCGGCCTCTCTATCGACCTGCCTACCTGCTGCTGCATTTGCCGATCCGGCCTGTGGTAGTCATGGCAGACGCCACTACTCCTGAGGGCGAGGCCCTGCCGCGTCCCAAGGAGACTTGGGAGTGAGTTGAGAAATCTCTTTATTCGTTTGCTTTTTTTCTCTTGCTTTTTTTCTCTTGCTTTTTTCTCTTGCTTTTATCCCAGGCACCCGACATCCCGGGCCGGACAGCCATGGTGCGGAGTCAAGGGCTAGGGTTGCTGCCAGGCCATGGACAGTCTTTCATCCTGTGTGGTATAACCATGTCGTCGGCCCCACTTCCCCTGAACTGCTGGTCTGTCATCACGACGGCAAGCCGCGCATGGTCCAAGTTTGTATAAGTCGCCGATGTCGCCGACATCTGGCCTGCGGCTGGAGCACCGGTGCCCTGCCGGTCTCCGCACCCGGGTGGCCCGTGTACCTCGCCGGCCCCGTGTGTCGCCGGCCGCTTACAGTACCAGCTGGCCCCGGTTGTCGCCGACCACTTATACCACCAGCTCCGTTGTATCGCCGACTGGCCCCGGTTGTCGCCAATCGCTTACATCACCGGCTGGCTCCGTGTATCGCCGACCGCTTACATCACCTGCCGGCCCCGCGTACCTTGCCAGCCCCGCGTACCTTGCCGGCCCGCGTACCTTGACGGCTCCGAGGACCTTGCCGGCGACGTGTCCCACGCGCTTTTCGCGATCTTTGTACCCTTTTGCAGCCTCAGGAATTCTTGTGGCTTCCAAATCTTTCCTGTGCCCTTGCCTTTGCCTTTCCTCAGTTCTGCCACCAGTTTTTCGACCACAAAACCTTCCACGTTTCCTTTCCAAGTTTCCTTTCCTCACCAGCAGGCAATCTCTACGGCTATCGAGATCTTCTGCGCAGCACCTTGAACTGATTCTTCTTTTTTTTCCTTCTTTTTCTTCTGCTTTTTTTCTCTCCTCAAATCCACTCGCTGACCTTCCACCAAGAGCAGCACAGAAACTGCGCAACTCGATTGTCAGGGAGATCGACCAGATCCAGAAAAAGAGGCTGGGATCCAACCCGACCTCAAGATTCGAGAAGATCGAAAAGTTGTTGCCAAAGTAAGCCTTCCGCCTCTGTTCTGCTCTGAACCGATCCGCATCTGGTCATTTTTGATCTTCCTCATCGTCCTCGAGCCAAAGGCCGGCTCTGCTTTGGCTTCCATCCGCTCCCTTCGCTGCGCCTTCGCTTTTGCTCCTGTCACTTTTTCTCCCTTCACTTTTTCTCCCCTCACTTTCACTTCCTTCACTCTCACTTCCCTCACTTTCACTCCCCATCCCCTCCCGAGTGTACACGGCCCTGCGCCAAACGGTGACTTCACCTCTACGTTCCAGACGCTGACTCGCCCCTAGCTACCGGCTCAACTGCGTGGGAACAAGCTGGGCAGACATTCGTTTTGCGCGTGAGAACGACGTGGATGACACGCTTTGGTCCACGCACTGCTTCATCAACAACACCTACCGCACCACCATCGCCAACTTCTCCGGCCCCGACAATTCGGTGGCTAGGCGCAAGCTCGAGAAGCTCTACGTGGACTTCCTGAACACCACCCAATTCTTCTACAAGGCTTACCTCCAGCGCCTCTGCGCGAGCCATAACATCATGGCCCTGAATCTGATTCCCGAGTGGACCAACCTGGGCCCGCCCAAGATCCCCACCATAGACGTCAATTGGAACCGCAATAACTTGGAGGAGGACAAGATCGTCGAACTTTGCCACTCGCAGCTCGTCTACCTTGGAGATGTCGCGCGCTGGCGTGCCCTGATGCGCCGCAAGGACCGCTGCTTTGACAAGGCAATCGCCTACTACGAGCAAGCCATTGAGCTGAATCCTTCCTCGGGCGTTGGCCATCACCAGTGGGGTGTCATCAGTCTCGAAAGCGGGAACCACCTCGAAATCGTCTATCACTTCTACCGCGCCCTGGCCTGCGAGAAGCCGCACGGCAACGCGGCCAGGAACCTGGACCGTGAGTTTCGGGAGCTGCGCAAGAAGCAAGCCGCTCCGGCTCGTGACAACGAGGCTGCTATGGTCTCGTGGTTTGTCCGGCTGCACGCCAGGTACTTCCTCGGCGAGGACTTTGCCAGCCGCGAAGAGCTTCAGGAGGAGGTTTTCTCTCGGTTCTGCACCACCATGAAAACAAAAGGCGGACATGAGGTCCACCTGACCCTACTCCAAATGGTCCTCATCAACATCTGCGCCTATGAAGTCGGATTGAACAAGATCAAAGGTAAGAAGAAATGAAGAAAATATGAGGATGAAGAAATGAAGAAGAAATGAAAAAAAATGAAAACCACCCACCCCCCCCCACCCCCCCCCCTCCCTCTCCCCCCCCCCCCGCGTCCTTTCCCCTGGGGCCCCCCCTCTTTTTCTTTTTCGCCCCCCCCCCGCCTCTCCCCCCCCCCCCCCCCCCCCGCCGTATTCATCATTAAGCGGCACGCTGCTAC
>WXYE02251036.1:0-17007 GCA_011319275.2 Echinosphaeria canescens | reverse complement strand
CTCGTCACCATCATGATCGGCACGTGTTCAACCCCCGCGATCCGCCGGATCGCCGAGATAACGTCGAGGCCGTTCATTTCCGGCATGTCGAAGTCGACTATGACGACGCCAACAGCCTGTGGCTCTCTGGAAATAAAAGCGAGCGCATCTGTCGGTCGAACAAACGCTACCGGACAACAGTCTTCCACAGCAGCCAGGGCCGCGGTCATCAGGAAATTATTCAGCTCATCATCGTCCAGTATTACTACATTCATTTCAGGTATTTTCCGACCCACAATCGTGCCGGCTGCAAGCCGACCTCCCGACTATGTGCAAGCAATCACCAACAATGCGCTAATCAGTTGAGCGGATTGACGGCATACCCGTCTCTTGCTCATTCAGTGTCGGGCCGGCCTGTCCTCGCGCGCCACCACCACCGTCACCGCCTGGCGACCGGAGCCGGTCGAGAGAGTGATGTTGTCGAGCAGCACGGTCGTGCCGGCCGGGTCGGCGAGCGGCGTTTTCGTCTGACTGAACCAGCGCACGGCCAGGCGCACCGCGTCATTGGCCGGGTCGGGCGAATTCGTCCGGCGCCTGAAGGCGAAGCGCAGCTTGTAGCGCCGGCCCGGCTCGATCCGCAGCAGCGAGATCGGCCCCACCTTGGTTGCAGTATTGACCCGGATCACGCGACCGTCGCTGTCGTTGACCGCAAGTGCAGCAGAGAGGGCTGCCGGTGAAGTCGCGGTATCGACGTCGCTGGTCCAGAAGGTCGGATACTCGCCCGGGCCGATCTGCGCGTCAGCGGCGGCCTCGCGTGTCGCTTTCCGAAGCTCGAGATCGGCGACGTCGGACTGGCGCGCCGCGATCTCGGTAGCGAGCGAAGAAGAGTCAGCCTTGGTCGCGGCCAGCCCGTCGACAAGGTTCGCCTTCTCGATCGCTGCGTTGATCTTGGCGCGCGACTCCAGATCCCCAAGGACGATCGGGGGAATTGCCATGGGCGGTGCTCCGATGAGATGCGTGACGGCCGAGCCGTCAGAAGTCTTCGACGAAGGTCAGGGTCGGTGAGCCGAGCCTGCCAAGATCGAGGTCGAGGTCGCCGTCGGTGGCATCCTTCACCACGCAGCGAAGCGTCAGATCGTTGAATCTCAAAGCTGTTCCGACGACAGCGGCGGCGCGGAGCGGCGGGCGGAACCTGATCGCGTACTGAGCCGAGGCAGAGGAGCCTTCATCCGACCATGGCTGATCAAGCCAGGCTGTGTCGGTGATGACCGGGTTCACCAATGCTGGACTGCTCGGACCGGAAGCGATCTCCGTGATCAGGTAGAGACGATCATCTATGCTGAAATGATGCCCATCCTCGACATCGACACCGGTGACGTCGATCGTCATTTGCGTCGCGCGCAGAGCGGCAGTTGATGTGACTGTCGCCACCGCGACTTGAGAGTCGGCACCGGCCGGCATGTAGGCGTCGAAGATACCCAGGACGATCGCCTCGCCATCCCTCAGCCGCGCCAGAATTCGACGATAGGCGCGGGCCTCATCCCGTTCCTGGATCATGATTTCGGCGAGCGAAACCTCCCAGTACGCTGCATCGCTCACCACGCGAGATTCGATCCCGGAGATGCTGCGCCCGCCGCTGCGAAAGGCGTTGCGCAGATTCGGATTGCATTTCCGGACCTCAAGGATATCCGGCCACGTCATTGTCGCCATGCCGTCGGTCTCAGCCTACGGTCGCCGTGGTCGGCCCAACGGGCGGATCGGAGGCGATGCCGGAGCGGTTCACCGTAACGACCCACCAGTAGAAGGTGCCCGCCGGCAACGGCTCGTATTGCGAAAGAGCCTGACCCAATGAGCCATAGAGCTCCGCGGTTTGGGTCGCCGTTCCGAAGACCGGGCTGTCGTTTCGGTAGAGCCGAGACGCGAAGTAATTGGGAGAGGTCGGCGTGACCCAGCTTATCGTTGCGCTACCCGACGTTCCAACCGCGTTGAGGCCGGAGACGTCTCCCGGAGGTGTGAAATCGGCCACAGCGGAAATTGTCTCAGAGGCGGTCCATGTCCCAACCACGCCCGAGGCACCGCCGTAACCCGCATGCGCCGCCTGGACTTCGTATTCGCCGCCATCGTCCAGAACATCTGAGACGACGGCCCAATCACCATCATCGGCCATGTCGATCCATGTGGTATCGCCGACTTTCCGGTAGCGGCCGATCGTCTCCCAGTTCGTTCCGGTCAGCGGGTCGACCGTCGCTCTGATCTTGACGAGGTTGATCCCGGCGGTCGCCTGTACGCGGACCAGCGACAGTGTCAGTCCCGTCGGCTCCGGCGGCGTGTTGACCGTGCTCGTATTGGCGGGGACCGTGGGAGGCGTCCCCTCCTCCGCTGCCGGATTCCAGTCGTAGGCAGAGCCGTCAAGCGATGCCAGTGTCAGATCACCGGTCAGGTCGCTTGAAATCTCAAATTTCTCGATAAAGAAGTCATGGTCGAGATTGAGCTCCGCGATGTGGATGTGAACGCAACGCTCGCCCATTGCCAGCATGCCGGCGGCGTTGGTCTTGAGCACGAGCCGATGGCGAGGATTGCCCTTGGCCGTGAAGATCTTCCCGAGCCTGCGGGCCTGCGTCCAACTCGGCACCTGCTGCAGGGTGAGATCCTGCTGGAGCACTCCTGCCCCGGCTTGGCTCGCCAAATCCTCCCACGGGTCGATTTCGACGGGCTGATAGTCGGCCTCGCGGTGTGTGAAGGTCAGCTTCAGACGGTTGAAGGCCGCGAGCCTGTCGTTCCCTTGGTCATACTGGTAGCTGAGGATGTAATCCTCGGTCAGCGTGACGGTAGGCGCTTCCCATTTGCCGCCACGGATGCCGACCTTGCCGTCGGCGGTCGGATAGATCTCACCGTCGCAACTCTGGAGGATCTGCTGAAGAACATCGCGGGGTTCCTGCGTCAGGTCATATGTCAGTGCAACGCGATATCGGGGCTCTGTCCCTCCTGCCAAGAGCGAAACTGCCTCGTCGCAGGTATTGGCGAAAGCAGAGAAGCTGGTGTCATCGATCAGCCCCGACGGGATGTTGAAAGCACGCGCGTGAGTCAGCAGATCGCGCACGCAAAGTGCGGGGTTCTCGGAAAAAGCCGTTGTGTTCGTGCGCGGGTCGAAGACCTTCGCGGTCCGAGCCACGACGCGAAGAGACGGCGGGCCATTGGGATAGACCTTGGAGAAAAACTTCTCCTGCACCCACGCCATCCGCATGACCGTGTAGGCCAAGCCGCGCAGGCGATGATCGCTGGTCCATATCCCACCGAAGGTCGAGGTCAGGATCGAGGACGCTGTTTGCGTCGATGATCCGAGATGGCTCTCTAGCGTGATGTTTGAGCCCCACGGCAGCGCTCCGACCGCGCCGCCGGAGACCAGGGCGTTGGTATCGTTCAGCCACCATTCGAGGATCGAATCCCATTCGCCCTCGCCATGGATGATGACCTGGTGCAGGGCTCCGATCCCGCCGGTCTCAAGGAAGGCCATTGCCCCGCCTACCTTAACCTGCCCGTAGGAACGGGTACGGGGCGGGATGGACTGCTTGACCGTGACTTGCTGCGGGTCTCCCTTGGTCTTCTTCGGCTGGGACAGGAGATATCCGGCCAGCGCCGTGACGCCGCCGACGACGGCATAGGCGAGGACGGTTGCCACACCCCAGGTGATGGTTCCGAACCCGGCGCCGGCCCCCGCAAGCGCGACAGTGCCCCACGTCGGCAGCGCAGCCGCGATGAAAGGGATCAGGACGGCCGGCATGTCAGACCGCCCAGGCTTTCAGCAGCATGAACTGAGACGCCGAAATTCCCCTCGGCGATTTTGCTACCCAGCCCACACGGGAACGGATCGCGAGCGCCTCTCCCTGATCGGTTGCGACGACGCCAACATCCCCCGGGAGCGGATCGTCTGTCTCGACAAGCCCCGCCGCCCCCATGCCGGCGCAGACCATGGCGAGAAAGCCGCCCTCACGCCGTATGATCCGCTTTGCCTGGCGCTCGGTTCGATACGTGCCACGGAACTGGCTCGCGGGATCGGCACCGCGTTGCGACAGCACCCAATCGCAGGCAAAGAGACAGCAGTCCTCCACCCCCCAAACGAACGGGCGCTGCGCCCTCGCGGAGAGGAATTCGGCCAGGCCGGTATTCATGAGGCGGCTACAGGAAGACTGGCCAGTAGGTGGACTTATTCTGCATCGTCGACATCTGCTCGAGCCCGCGGTCTCCCGGGAAAAGGCTCTTCTGGTCGCGATCGGAGAGGAAGCCGTAAGGCGGGATGGCCCGGCGGGTGAACAGCCACTCGACGGTGAGCTCGATCGTTCGCGTCGTCGGCCCGTCGGCCTTGATCGACATCTTGTCCATCGTTCCCGACATGATGGCGTAGGGGCTGTCGAGCGTCTGGAAGTCCTCGTCGAAGACCTGGAGATAGATCGTAGCCGCCCTGCCCTTCACTTCGTCGGACGAGTCCAGCGCCTTCGACACCAGATCAGGATTGACGCCGGAAAGGCCGAGGGTCGTGACGGGGGCAGTACCGCCCAATGGCGTCTCAATGCCCGAGATCGACGCCCATTCGCCCAGTCCGGTCCATTCATGGCCCCCGGCGTTCAGGAGGCCCCGGCCAAGCCACAGCCGCATCGCCTGTGACGTGAAGTCGAGGAATACGAGATGCGTCGCGCCGACCCGCCTGCCCTGTAGAGCGGCGGCTGCGGTCTCAGAGAAGATCGGCATTTATGACCGCTGCGCGAACCGCTGATTGCTCTGGACAGCAATCGTGCTGATGTTGCGCCCGATCTGCTTCTGGACCTGCGCCATTCCCGCAGCGACACCGGTCGCCACCATCTGCTGGACTTCCTGATTGCCGGTGGCCCCGCGGACATCGACCGCAAGCGCGACCTGAACGGGCTGATTGCTATTCGACGGAGCCGGGGGCTGATGGATATAGGGCGCCGGCATCGCATAGGCGCTTGAGGGGGTGACGAGGCCGCCACCATCGTAGCCCTTGAGAACGCCGCGATGCAGGCGGTCTAGATTGGCAGCCCCTAGCCGCTGTGTCGCCTCCTTGCTGAACACGAACTCGTCGCGGTGCACGAAGCCGGCGACGTCGTATTTGCCGCCGGGGCCTGTATATCCGCCCTGGTCGAAGCCGAAGATGCTCTTGCCCAGCGCACCGAAAAGGCCGCCGCCTTGGCCAAAGACATTGCCGATCGTGCCCTTGCCGAAGAGCCCATCGATCAGGCTGTCGAGAACCTTGTCCGCGATCCGGTTCAGTGCATTCGCAAATGCCTCGGCGCCGGATTTTCCCGATCGGAGATCGGAGATGAAGCCCTTCAGCGCAGAGGCGCCGATGTCCTGTGTTTCCTTGAGGACATTGTTGAGCGTTTGGACTTGCTCCTGCGCCGCAGCAAGCCCTCCGAACCGCTTGGCATAGTCATCGATCCCCGCCGCCAGCGAGGCGGTGATCGGAATGCCCTGCGCGGTATATTCGTTGAGGAGACGCTGCTTTTCCGACGCCTCTGCGACCTGCGCAGTAGACCCGAACATCGTCTCCCGCTGACGATTGAGAAGCTCGGTGTTCGCCTCTAGTTGGCGGTTGGCGTTCGCGAGCGGAGTGTTCCAGCCTTCGTAGGCTTCCTTCACGGTGTTGGCGTCACGCGCCGTGCTATTATCGTTTGCGCCAGCAGATCCTTGTCCGGCCAAGGCTGCCCGCAGGCCCGGGTTATACGGCGCCCACGGCGAGACGCCTCGCGCGTCGATCAGAGCACTCGCGGCCTTTCGCTGGTCGGCATATGGCGCCGACATCGCGTTCGGGTACTGCCCAAGATCAATTCCCGCCATTCTCGCGGCGTCGCGCCACGTAGAGTTCGTAATCTGAAAATAGCCTTGCGCGGTATGGGTCGCATCGTACCGATAGTTTTGGACATTGCGGCCACCGCTCTCCTTCTGCTCGATGAGATCCAGCAGCTGATCTCGCGACAGAGACCCGTTCAAAACACCAACGGTAGGCGTGGTGCCGCCGAACGGGTTGCGATACCCGCCTTTGGCCGCGTCGCCGCTCATGGTGAGCGTCTCGCGCTCGCGACGGCTGGTATTTGCGTTCTCGCGCAGAGACCGTTGATAAGGCGAAAGCCCGATCAGGCTGCCGGCATCCTTAAGATCCCGAGCGGTGTCCCTGAGTTGCCGGTTGGCCTCCACGATGACGCGCGTGCGCGCCTGCTCGGCTTCGACACCGGCCTGCAACTCGCCTCGGCCGGCGCGGATCGCCTCAATGCGGGCGCGCTCCGCTTCAACGGCCGCCTTCTGACCTAGCGTGTACGCATCCGTCTGCTGTACCTGAAGCTCGTAGTCCTTCTGGATCTTCTGAGCCTGGGTCTCGAAGTTGTCGATGCTGCTGTTCAGGCGCTCGACGCCTTCCGAGACTTTACCGGCCAAAGGCCCGAGCTTGGCGAGTGCAGAGGAATCGCCAAGCGTCTCGTCCAGCACCCGTTTCTGGTTCTGAAGGGTCTGGAGCCTGGTCTCGTCACCGAAGAGACTACGCAGGGTATCGCCAGCGCGCGTGGACAATTCAGCCGACTGCTCCTGCGACTGGCGATAGGTCCGCGCCTCATTCCGGGAGCGCTGCTCTCGCAGGAGAGGATCGAGCTCGGCCTGCATCTGGCTGGGGTCGACCGGCCCATAGCCATAACGCTGGCGGTTCTGGATGGCCTCGCGCAGATTGGCGATCCTCTCGTCGAGGGACGGGCCGGTCAGCGCCTTGCCTATCTGCTCGCTGGTATCCGAAACCGCCTTGCTGACCGCCTCCCATGCGCGAGCGAAGAGATTGGTCTTGTTGGCGGCCTCCTGAAGCGTTGGATTGAAGGCATCGAGCAGCGCCTTCTGGGCTCCGAGCCTGTTCCCCGACAGTTCGGCGTTGATGATGAACTGCCGCTGCGCATCGCCGAGGGTGCCGAGCCGCTTTTCCAGTTCAGCAGCGCCAGCGGTCGGACTCGCCAGTGCTTGCGCGAGAGCCTGTGCAGCATCCCGCTGGCTCTGGCCGGTGATGTTGCCGTAGCCGCGCGTCGCGGTGTCGAGTAGGTTCGGCGTGATGAGGCTGCTATCGATCCTGCCGGTGCCAGCGAAGATCGAAGCGATGTCGCGCGCCGCGGACCGGCTGATCTCGCCGCCTTTCGCTGCGGCTTCCGCGACGCGATTGATGCTCGCAACGCTTTGGCCAGAAGCTCGGCCTACCCCGAGCAGGGCGATCTCTACAGCCCGCTGACTCTCGGCGTATTTGTATGCCGACGCGATCGCTCCGGCGCCGACCAGCACGCCCCCAGTGAGCAGACCAAGGCCAGAGGCCGCAAAACCCGCAACACCGCGCGCTGCCTGCGCAAAGAAGCTTGAAACGCTTGCGCGCGACGAAGCGAAGATGTCGCCGATCTGCGTTCCCTGCTGGATCAGAACGGTGAGCGGAGACTGGCCCGACGCGAGCGAGACTCCGACATCTTGGAGCTGCCGGCTGAGGTTGATGAGCTCGTGCCGCGCCAGACCAGTGCCGCTCGTATATTTCCCCTGCGCGACGAAGGCGCCGTTGTAGGCCTTGGTGGTGTCTTCCAGCACCTTTTGCGCATTCGTTGTGATCGTGAGGTGCTGGCTCTCGCTGATCTGGCCGGCCGCCAGAAGCTTGTTGGTCTCGTCGATTGCGCTGGCATAGCGATCCTGGGCGACGCCAAGAGGATCGTACTGCTGGCGGAGCTTCTGGAGTGTCTGAGCCTGCCGGTCCTGCTCGGCGAACATCTCCTGAAAGACCGAAGCGGAGCCAGACGCGCTCTTGCCGCTTGCCGCGAAGCGCTCATTGAATGCCCGCCAATATTCGTCGCCTGCCGCCTTGGCCTTTAGCCCAGCGATCCGCTCCCCCTCATCGAGTTCGTCCAAGAGTCCAGAGAAGGCCGAGGCAGACAGGCGCGCGGATGAGCCGCTACCAGCAAATTGTTGGTCGAACGAGGTCCAAAATGCCTGCGCACTGAGCTTCGCCCGCTCCGACGCAATGTCGTCGAGCGCCTCAAGTTCGGTCTCGAACGCGCTGGCGGAATCGCGAGCCGACTTCGACGACGTGCCGATGCCGAACGCACTGTCGAGACCGACATTGCCGGTCGCCATCCTGCCGCCGACATCCTGCAAGTTCTGGCGGATTTGCAGCAGTTTGCTGTTGAAGCGGGCAGCGGCCTCAACGCCTTTCCCCATGAAGCCGGCGTCGAACGCCCCGGAAAGCGTGCGCGTATCCTGTTGCAGCTGACGATAGACGCGCGCGGTCGAATCCAAGCGCTCGGTCAGCGAGCGATAGGCACGCTCCGTCGTGTTGAGCTTTCTCGCGCTCGTCTCTGTCGCGGTGCCTGCCGTGGCAGCGGCCGAGCCAACGCCGGAATAGGCTTGCTCGGCGCGCTGAAGCTGGCTCGTCAGGTTGTCCAGGCCGTCGGGAACACCCCGAATCCGGATTGTCCGGAGGACTTCGTTGTCTGCCATAGGCGCATGTCCAGACGTGCGGAGTTACTCGGGCGATCATTTCGATGCCCGGCTGAGGACGTTCTTCACGCCCTCGATATCGTCACCGCGAACGGTGTGCGGCTGCTTCGGGTCTTTTGGGGCGACGAGTTTCAGGTATTCAGCATCGACCGCGCGGATGATGACGGTGAGCGAATCGAGGATATCGCCCGAGACGCCATTCTCCTGAGCGTAGGACCGGATCGCCGAGCCAGGGATCGGTCCGAGCCCCATTCCGATCTGCCTCTCGGTGGATAGTTCCCAGAACGCCGCCCAGAAGAACTGCCACGCTGGCTCCAGTGCGGGCGGGTCGCCGTCACCGCCCATCTTTTTTCCCCGCGCCAACTCCCAGCGCAGGGCCTCAATCAGTTTTTTGCCGCGGCCTCATTGTCCGAGGTCCGCAGATCGCCGACCTGATTGGCGGCCCAGGCCACGGCGAATTTGAACGGCGCCAGATCGGGATTGAGGAGAATCTTCAGCGCGACCTCGCGCGAGAACGGGATCGGCGCACTATCGTCGTCCTCGATGCCGGTCCAATCCGTCAGTACGGTTTGGACTAGGCACTCGACGAAGACGCGCTCGCTCGCTTCAGGATTGAGCTTTCCTGCGGTCCGCTGGGCGCGCGGCACCGCATCGGAAAGCTTCGCCATCAGGGCGCGATAGTCGGAATTGCCGATGCCGCGAACCTTCAGGCAGAGGTCACCCATGTCCGGGATCGGCGTGCCGTGAGCAGCGCCGATCCATTCACCCTGCTCGATCGCAGCGGCGTTGATCTTGATATCGGAGAGCTTCACGAAGAGCCCCTTTTGTGGCGTGAATGGAAAGAGCGACGAAGAGGATCGATTACGATCCGGCGGTCGGCGCGACGGAGAGCACCTCGGAGTTCACGCCGACGTTGAAGGTATCGCGCACGACGTTGTCATTGGACCCGACATTGAGCCGCTTCGACATGACGAGGCCTCGGAAATACTGGATCTCGTCGGTCCCGGTCACGTTCAAGCGGTTCGGCAACACGACCTTGAAGGCGTAGTTGTTGTATGTCGCTTCGGCCGCGATCATCGCCTGCTGGCCGGTATCATCAGCGGCATGCGCGACGGTGATTGCCAGCGTGCCGGCGTTCCGAGCGCCCTTCGCCTTCCGAATGCGGCCGTCGCCGAGGACCGCAAAGGTGACTTCGTTCGACTCGTCGCCGAACTCACCAAGGGTCTCGATCATGCCAACCTCGGTCCACGGGGTCAGAGCGGCATACTCGCCGACGGTGTCGATGGCGTTGGTAACCGAGGGGCCGATGAACAGCTTGGCCCCGGTAGCGGTGAAAATATCAGACATGGATGATGCTCCCAGCACGGAGGGAGCCACGGGCCCCGGCCCGCAGCTCTGAAGAGCGGGCCCCGGGGGGCTATGGTGGGAAGGCGATCACTGGCGGCGAACGCGGCGTCGCTTAGTGGCAGGTATAAGCAGCGTCACGGCATCGATCAGCGCCGCGGGCGGCGGCGGGAGCGTCGCCGCCTTCCTCGGGCTGCGTACGAAGCTCTCAACCGCGATCACGCCGGCCGCCAGACGCCCCTGAACCTGAGCCGACATCACATCGACATCGATGTCGCGCGCCTCACCGGCCTTGAGATGCTCAACGATCGGGGCCCCGCCCTTCGACCCGAGCGTGAAATCCAGACCGATGCGCCCGATGTTTGCAATCCTCGTCATGACGCGATCTCTGCGCGCGCGAATACGTATTCGTATGGGCAAACAATCGAAGCCCAGATCAGCGGGCCTTCGATGCCGTCGTCGATGAAGGGCGGGCCTGGCACGCGGCAACGAACTCCGCTGAAGGTCTGGTCGCAGAAGATTGCCGCAAGCGTCTCGCCATAATCGCGGATATCGCCGGCGCCCGTTCCGCTTGGAACATGCATGACGAGCCGGAAAGCGCCGAGCTCGCGGTAAACCCTCTGGCTGATCGGCCAACGTTCGACGTCCGCCACCGGAAACTGCAGGATCAAATAGCCCCTGCCATCGGCAGGCTGCTCGGCAATCACGTTCTCGACGTAGACCGGCGTCGTGAGCCATTGGGCCCGGAGGCGAGCCTCTACGGCGATCTCAACCTGCTTATGAGCCATGGCGCTACCTGCCGCGTCCGCCAAAGGGCGTGATGACAACGGCCGGCTGCCGAGTCAGCCACTCATGATGAGCGCTCTCCCTACCCTTCCTGACGCGTTTGGCGAGTGCGCGGGCAGATTGGGTCCGGGCCCATGATCCGACCGCGCCCGACGGGAACGACCGGAACGAGAACCTGATGTCGGCGATGTTGTCCCAGCGGCGCCTGGCGAGCGTAGCGACGGCATCGGCGACACCTTCCGGCGCCTGCGGAGACAGGCCGCGTTCGATCTTCCTTGCGTAGGGCTGGCTATTGATGAAAGCCCATTCCTCTGCGCTGGCCGGCAGATTTCCTGGCTCGACCGCTACGCCATCCGCGAAGAGAATCCATGACGACTGGAATTGTCCTGAACGAACCGGGCTATGCCGGACCAGAAGATCGCCGATGAAGCCCAGCGCGGTCTCGATCAGTTGGTACTCGACGTAGATCGTCGAATCCGCCCTGGCGGTCTCGATCGCCGCGCCACGAGACTGATCCACCGAAATGACCTTCGGCGGCGTCCTGCCGAGCGCGCTGGCATTTCGCTGGTCAGCGTCCGCGATGATCACCCTCGCCGCCTGCTGGAAAGCCTTAGCTTGTCCGTCAGGCGTCAATCCAGCCGCGACCAAGACGTCTCGTGTCAGGTCGAACTGGTCGAGGCGGGTCTTGAGCGCCATCAGCCGCTGATCCGCCCCTCGATCCGCACCAGCACACCACCGATGCGGACGTTATCGACCTGCTCGATGCGGCGCTGGCGACCCTCTTCGGTGAGAAAATCGCCGATCTTCACATCGGTCCCTCCACCTGCCGCGCCTGGCCATGCGGCACCAGCATTCGTGATCGGCGTCGGGCTCGCGATGAACTTGGAACCCGTGATCTTGATCCCGCTGTTGAGATCAGCGGTCCCGTAGCCAGAGAGACGGACGCGGAGACCAAGATCGATGAAGGTGTTGCCCGTGCCGATGCGGCGACGAAGGGTTGTGTCCTGACCACGGCGCGCCAAGGCCGCGTCGAGCCGAGCGATGCGAGCCGCCGGCGTGTCGTCGGTGTTCATGCGAATGCGGCGTTCCGATAAGGAGCAAGCCGGGCCAGCATTTCGGCCGGCAGCGGCGAAGTGGACGACGATGAGCCGATCCCGCCCACCCAGTATTGGCGCTCGATTTCCTCGACGCCGGAAACATCGACACGCTCGCTCTTGAGGAGCGGGTCGCGGGAATCGGCGGAGCGATAGAGCTTGAGCAGGTCCATCGCGATGCCGGTCAGATCAGCAGGGACATCCTCAAAGCCGGCCTTGTAGACCACGACGAACTTGCCCTTCGGCCATGAATCGTCGGGCCCGCCGGTATAGCGCTCGACAAGGCCGGCGTCGGCGTGAACGAGCAATTCACCGACATCATAGTCGGTGCCGTTCGCCGACAGGCTGGTAATCTCGATCTCGTGTCGGCGAGCCAGCGGGAGCTTCGAACCGCCGGAGAAGACGATGGTCTCCGTAATCTCCTCCTGGCGGATCGTCACCGGAGCTCCTGCCCCGCGTTTGATCCGGCAAGCAGAATAGATGTCCGCGGAGGCGCGCTCGATGAACGCCGTGAGAGCCTCATCCTGGCTCGTATCCCCGTCGTCGACTCGTAGTGCTGCCTTCACGTCGGCAAGGACCAGCAGGTTCGGATCATCGGCCGGATTGGTGACGACGAAGGCGCTCACTTCTCGCCCTCGCCGTCAGGCTTCAGCTTCACCGGCTCTTTCGGATCGCGTGGCGGCAGCTTCACGACTTCCTTGCCGTCCCTGCCGCGCTTCACGCTGAGCCGCCAGGACTTGCTTCCGTCGCCGGGTTTCTCGCCGGTGTCGTCCTGAGCGATCCAGTAGCTTCCGCCCCATGTCACGCCGTCGCCGCGAACATAGTTGCTCCCGTCCTTGAAGACGCCGCGGTCGATGACGACCGGTACTTCGATCTTCGCTTCCTTCAGGACCTCGCCGCGCGACCAGCGCAACGTGATCGTCCGTTCACCGTCGTAGTCGACGCTCATGTCGTCGAAGCCAAGTCCGTCAACACCATCCTTCGGAGCGGGGATCTTCCCGATCTCGGCCTTGATGAAGTCGACCAGAGCGCCACGATCGGCATCCTTGCCGACAACCGGGCCGAGGTTCTTATTTTCCCCGTTGGTCAAGGTGACGACGAGGTTGCCGTCGCGGTCGATCAGAGCTCCGGCGAGGCCGACCCCGTCCTTCGCCACGGGAAGCGCTGCGACGGCCTTTTGGACGGCTTCGGCGACGATAGGCGCCACCTCGTCCAACGTGACCGAGGTGCCATCCTTGGGCTGCGGCCAGCCCTTCAGGGTTTCACCGACCTGCTCCTCCACCTTGGCAAGGACGATCTCCATGTCGACATCCTTGCCTGCGCGACCGGGTTCCGGCGGCGGGAGTGCCTCTACAGCGTCTTGAACGAGCGGCGTGACGATCGCCAGGATCGCGTCGGCATCCGGCGGCGCGCCAGGCTCGCCGTCCTTCGGCGGCGGAATCCGGCTGACGGCGTTGTCGACTTCCTTTGCGACCAAGTCACCCAGTCCAGCGAGTTGGCGCTCAACTGCGCTTTCGATCACCGGCAGAACATCATCAGTCGACACGCTTTTTCCGTCGGCCGGCCGCGGGATTTTAGCGACTGCGGCCTTCACCTTTTGGTCGATCATCACCTCGACCACGGCTTCGTCGATATCCTTGCCGTCTTTCGGAATCGGCAGAGCAGCGACGGCTGTGGCAACCGCCTCGCCCACCACCTGCTTGAACACGTCGGGATCGACATCCTTGCCATTCTCGGGCTTGGGCCACTCGGCGAGGCGATCGCTGACCACGCGCTCGATTTCGGGCAGGACATCCTCGACGGTAACGCTCGCCCCGTCCTTCGGCACCGGGATAGCGGCCATCTTCTCGGCGACAGCTCCGTCGATCAAAGCGCGCACCGCGTCCATGTCGACATCCTTGCCGTCCTGCGGCGCGGGAATGGCATCAACCATTTCGGCAAGCACGGGACGGACATCGTCGATGGTGACGCTCTTCCCGTCCTGAGGCTTCGGCAGATCGGCGATGATCGCCTCCGCTCGCTGTTGAACCAGAGCGTCCAGATCTTTCAGGCCGAGGGAGACGGACTCCGAAACGAGCGGGGCGACGTCGTCCAACGTGACGCTCTTGCCATCTGCAGGAGCCGGAACCGCTTTCACCGCCTCGTCGACAGCCGAAGCGATCATGTCGCAGACGGCATCCATATCCGCATCCTTGCCGTCGATGGGCTTGGGCAATTCCGCGACAGCAGATTTCACGGCCTCGGCGATCATGGGCGTAACGTCGGCGAGGGTGACGCTCGAACCTGGCTCCCCATCCTTTGGCGTAGGGAGCGCCGCGACGCCCTTCGCGACCGCTTCACCGACCATGCGCTCGATCTCGGCCGGATCAGCGTCCCTGCCATCCTTGACGCCGGCGAGCGCGGCATCGACGCGAGCGACCTGTAACCCAGCGGCTTCCTTCAACTCACCGGTCAGAACCGCAATCGTCGCCTTCAACTCGGCGATCGTAGCGCGCGATTCCGCCGAGATGATCTCGACCTCCTTCGCCCATGCCTTGCGGGCATCGGCGAGAAGCTCAGCCACCATCTCAGATGCGGCCTGAAGAAGAGCTTCATCCACCGTGGGGCATCCTCTTCATCAGCGCTCGCATCCCACCCTTCAGGGTGTCGACCCTGTTGCGGAATGCCTTCGCTGCCTGGTCAGGCTGATCGTCATTCGCCGGGGCAGCGGAGCCGCCTCTGCCGGCCCATGGGTCCGTCTGCGAGTCACGCTTGGCGAGCGCCTCGAGGCTGAAGTTCTGCTCTTGGAGCATCGGGCTGTCGCCACCCGGCTTCGGCTTCAGGTCGAGCTTCTTCCGTTGCTCATTTGGGGACATCACGCCCTTGGACTTGTCCAGCACATCCATCTGCGTGACGGAATCCATCCGCAGCAAGCCGTCGAGATCGAACTCGGTGCCGTAGATGCCGCCTTCGACCTTCACGCCGGCGCCGATGCCGAGTCCTTCGTCAAGGCAGAGCTCCGCCGCCTCGATGAGCGCCTGGAGGCACTGGGTGTAATACTCGACGTTGAGCGACTGGATGTTGTCGTATTTCGGCATTTCGCCGACGCCGATCTTGTACGGCGGAACATGGAAGGTGGAGCAGACCGTTTCGGACGACCACTTAAGCTGATCGATGAGCTGCGCGTCGACCGCAGTCATGGTCATGGCCGCAAAGCTCAGACCGTCGCCCAGCACCGCGATCTTACCGGCGCCCTTTTCTCCCGTGTACTCGCTTTCCCAATATGCCTTGAGCCGCTCCGCAGTGGCATCGTCGATATGGGCCGGAGCCGTGAGGACGCCGCTCGGCCGGGCATTGTTCCCGAAGAACTGAGCCGAGAGCTCCTGGATCTTCAGCCCTTGGGTCGCCGGCAATCCATTCGCGAAGATCGGCGAGATACCGACCAGCGGGTGAAATAGGCAGTTCATGCGGTCGTGGATGATCTCGCGAGCGGGAACCGTGATCTGGCTCTGCACGCCGGAAACGGCGTCCTGCTCGATCTCGTAGAACACGGACCCATCATCCGCGATCAGCGGCTTCGTGCGCAGTGGATCGAGCACATAAAGGCGGGTGACGATGCCGCGCCCGTCGCGAACCTTCAGCACATAGGTGTTGCCGTGGGTCAGCTTCGAGATGATCCAATTTTCCCAGAATTGGATCCTCGTTTGCAGCGGATTAGGTTTCCGCAGCACCGGTGAGAAAGCCGGGCTATCCGTCTCGGTCCAGATGCCGTCGTCATCCTGCTCGACCAGTTTCACTCGCAGTTTTGCGATATCCGAGGCGATCAGCGTGATGCAGGCGAAGACGGCGTGAAACGATAGGACCGCGTTGTTGTTGATTTCTATATTCTTTTGCCATGCGCCCGCGAACGATTCCCGAATGATCGGGAACCATCCGCCGCGCCCGGAGGGCACCATCGACAATCCCTTGGCGCGCGGCGCAACCGCCCCCGCCAAGGCGGTCAGAAAACCTGCTTTAGCCATGCGTCAGGCCTTGCCGAAGAAGAGCCGCAGCGGTGATGCAGGCGAGACCACCGGCGACGAGCGCCCATGCAAGCCCCATCAGCAGATAGATGCCAGCGATCATCAGCCCCGCGCCGATCAGCGCGAGTGCCAGGGTGAGCAAGATCAGGACGATCACGCCGTAGCGACCTCAGACCGGCCGCAGAACACCACTTCACGATAGCCAAGCATGGCGGCGAGCCGCTCCGCATGAGCGTCGGTCCGCGCGACGAGATGGCGGGTCGGCCAATGCTCGGAAGCCTCGGGAGAGGCGATGAAGCAATCGAACGGCCCGGATTCGAATGCCTCTTCCGCCTCCTGCCAAACCGTCGGCGCATAGCCCAGGATCATGCAGCGACCCTCCCGCGCACCGCGATATCGCTCGACCACCCACGGATCGAGGCGATGCTCGATCAGATCCCATGGCTTCGTCCCGCCCGGAAAGAACATCACACGGGCACCGGCCCCGCCGCCGGCATGGCCGTTCCACCAATGCACGCCATCGGACAAGTCCCATGTCGCTTCACGGCCGAGAACATGGCTCAGCCAGGCCTGATCCGATCCGACGAAACGGCGGCCGGCCTCCGCGGCACCTTCGGGCGTGAACCGGTCATAGACCTGAGGCCGACTTCCAGCCCGGATCAGCATCATCGATCCGTTGTAAGGCCGTCCCGGCGCGGTACCGGTGCAAATCTTGAAGTCGGCGTCGGTGTCGAACAGAGGATCGAGGGGCCCAGCAATCACACAATCGAGGTCCATGCAGACGAAGCGTTCGCCGAAGATGTCGGCCGCATCGGCGCGAAACATGGAGAGCCGGCGCAGGCATTGCGGACGGTCCTCACCCCAGGTCGGGATGCGGATGCCCTCGAACTCGCGCGGCGGCGGGATGATGTCGATAGAAGCGTCGATGCCTTCCGGCGTGTCGGTGACGCAGGCGATGCGATGCGGCATCGATAGGTGCCGCCTAACCATCGCAGCCCATATGTCGACGTGATCGGCCGAGTAGGCGGTCCGCATCCCAGGCTGCCGCCAAAACCAACTGAGCACTGTCAGCATGAGGCGACCAGTTCCCACGGAAACGTCAGCCGCTTCGGCTGCCAGTTTGGCTCCAGTGCCCGCTCGGCCTTGACCCGGGGGATGCCTGCACGATCCTCAGGCTGCTTGCGGAGATACGTCGTGGTCGAGGCGTCAGGCGTCACCTCCCGAGGTACTCGCACGAGCGGCGCGGCCAGCATCACGACTGGAGCCCGAGCCTGAACGCGGTCCCG